>MJUU01056351.1:128919-185414 GCA_002080025.1 Modiolus philippinarum
TTGTCAGATTTTTGATATCTGCTACGGTTTTTGAGTTATTTGCCAAAAACAGCAATCTACCCCTACGTTCTATTTTTAGTAACAGCGGCCATGTTGTTTGGTCCTCGGACTAACCGAACAAATTTTTTAAACTACATACCCTGGTGATGATCCAAGCCAAGTTTGGTTTCATTTGGCCCAGTAGTTTCAGAGGAGAAGATTTTTGAAGAAAAGTTTACGACGGACGGACGGACGGACGGACGACGGACGCCAAGTGATGGCAAAAGCTCACCCTGTCTTTAGCCAGGTGAGCTAAAAATATGTTTCTGATTTTGTTTCCATGGCAACAAAGTGCTCTTTTGTCCATTACACCCAATTTCAGACACTTTCCAGAAAAAATTTGGCAGGGGTTCCCCTTATAAGCTATGTAATACATATTTCTCAAAATTCCTTCTTTTTTTTTATCAGAAAACCTGATTTTCCCCAAAAATATGCTTTTGGTTTTGTTTCCATGGCAACCAAATGCTCTTTTGTCCATTTCATCCAATTACAGATAGCTTTCCAAAGAAAATTTGGGCAGGGGTTCCCCTTATAACCTATTTAATATATATTTCTCAAAATTCCTCCTTTTTGGTCAGAAAATTCTTTTTTTCAACAAAAAATACGTTTCTGGTTTTGTTTCCATGGCAACAAAGTGCTCTTTTCTCCATTACACCCAATTTCAGACCTTTTCCGAAAAAAAAAATTGGGCAGGGGTTCCCCTTATAACCTATGTAATATACATTTCTCAAATTTCGAAAACCTGATTTTCCCCAAAAATATGCTTCTGGTTTTATTTCCGTGGCAACAAAGTGCTCTTTTGACCATTACACCCAATTTCAGACCCTTTCCAAAAAAAATTTGGGCAGGGGTTCCCCTTATAATCTAAGAAATACATATTGCTGTAATTAAAATACTATTATCATCAAAAACTACTATTTTCCCAAAATTTCCATTTTTTGGCATGGTTTCCATGGCAACGGTAGTTATTTTGAAACTTCCAATGCTGTGAAACCCTTTCTTACATGACCATAACCTTTCTGATGAAGTTTCATGGAGCTAGTGTTGATAGTTTTTGAGAAACAGTGAAGAATATGATGAAAATCATTCAAAATTTAATTTTCCCATAGGGTTACTATAGGACGACCCCACCCCTTTTTGAGCCCCCCAAATGTACCCTTAATGGACCTTCTTTCAAAAAATTTTTGATGATTGCACATCTAGATGCATGGGGCTAATATCCTACAAAATTTGAAAGCTCTACGTCTGATGGTGTCTGAGATTTTGTGCGGACAAGTTCATTGTGGACGAGAAGAAAGGGAAAGAAGAATAAGAATAAGAAACGCAACAAAAACAATAAGTCTCCCAAACTTCGTTTGGGAGACTTAATAATAATAACAAGTTATAACTGTGTTCGCAAGCGAAACACAAAAGTCTCCCAAACGAACTCCCATATTGGATTCCTGGGCATTATTAAACCCTCTTTCAAAAAAAAATGAGCAGGGGCCCCATTATAATTAATTTTATACAAAGTCATATAGTTGAAATCTTAAACAAATCACACAGCAGAAAATACGTTTTCACAGCAGAAAATACATTTTCTCAAAATTAAAACTTTCTGGCTTGGTTTCCATGGCAACCAAATGCTTCATTATCCATTACAACAAATTGTATACCTCTTTTCAAAAAAAAATTTGGGCAGGGGTTCCCCTTATATCCTATCTAATACATATAGCTGTAATAGAAATACAATTATCAACAATAAATACTATTTTCTCAATTTCAATTTTTTGGCATGGTTTCCATGGTATCCGTACTAATTTTTAAATTTACAATGCTGTTACACTTTATCTGACATCAAACACAACCTTGCTATGAATTTTGAAGCAGCTGGTGTAAATAGTTTTTGAGTTGCTATGAAAAATTCAAAAATTCAATTTCCCATAGACTTACTATAAGACGACCCCACCCCCTTTTGAACCCCCCGAATGTACCCTTAATGGACACCCTTTCCAAAATATTTTTAATATTGCACATCTAGATTCATCGGTCTAATATCCTACAAAGAAGTAGCTGGTGTAAATAGTTTTTGAGTTACATTGAAAAAATTCAAAATTTCAATTTCCCATAGACTTAACATTGGACGACCTCACCCCTTTTTGAGCCCCCCAAATATACCCTTTAATGACCCCCTTTCAAAAAATATTTGTTGATTGCACATCTAGATACATGGGGATAATATCCTACAAAATATGAAAGCTCTAGGTCTTATGGTCTGTGAGATCTGGTTCGGACAAGTTCATTGCGACGAGAAGAAAGGGAAAGAAGAATAATAATAATAAGAAACGGGACAAAAACAATAAGTCTCCCAAACTTCGTTTGGGAGACTTAATAAGAAACGCAACAAAAACAATAAGTCTCCCAACTTCGTTTTGGAGACTTAATAAGAAACGCAACAAAAACAATAAGTTTGGGAGACTTTATAAGAATTGAGTAAAAACAATAAGTCTCCCCAAACTTCGTTTGGGAGACTTAATAAGAAACGGATCAAAAACTATAAGTCTCCACAAACTTCGTTTGGGAAACTTAATAAAGAAGAAAAAATGGTGACATTCCAAATTGCCAAATTCCAAACTGGATGCGACCAAATGGGTTCGGCAAATCGGGACCCTCGGTAAGAAATGAGAATATATACATTTAATGTCAGCCAACTGGGGTTCGGCTATAGGGCCTCGACTCGGCGATTCAGGGACCTGGAATCAGTTAACGAAAAATTTCTTGCGGTACAAATTAAGCTGGGACTAATATACTGTTATATTAGTCCCAGTGCAAATGTAGTAAATTGTCGTTGGTACTATTCTAATATTTTTTCATTTATGGCCATAATAAGCTTCCGTTTGTGTTCAAATTTTCAGTACTTAATTGTTCGATATATCAACCATGTCAACTCATCAATTTTGTAGTTTTCATATTATCGTCGTTCTGTTTTCTTTTTTTGTTTGTTTGTTTGTATGTTTTTTTTTGTTTGTATTCTTTTTTTTTGTTTTTTTTGTGTTTTTTTTTGGTGGGGGGCGCTCGTTCGGATAATCCTTTATATTTGTAGCGTTTATATTATGATTGTTTTGTCATCTCTGTCGATGTTGTCTGTGTGTGTGTGTGTGTGTGCGTATTTTTTTTTGCTCCGGATTTCATCTATTTAAACGTGTTTGAGGGAATTTACTTTATCTGTGATGGGGATATTTAAAATGGGTTGATAAAAGGAAATTTAAACATGCAAATTATTTTTTCTAAATTGGAGAGGGTTTGTTTACCTAAAGAATCTAAGAATTAATTTTCAAATATCATTATTACTTAATAAACAATATAACCATCTCTATAAACCGACAATTAGCAACATTTCGGTTCCGGTTCTTTCGGTTCTGTTAATTATTTGGGAAATTTATTTAACGTGCAAACATGACAATTCATTTTGTGCAATGTTTAATTTAAAACGACACATATTCATAAATTAACCATATAAATCTCTCAGTAATAGTCTTGTTAAAAAATTTAAACGATTTTAAAATATCGAACCGAGACCGAAAGACCGACTTTTAGACAGTGAACCGGGACCGAAAACCGGAACCGAGACCGACTTTTAGACACACCCAATAAAAATTACTTACTTACTTACTTACTAAATTTTATCATCAATAGAAAGACTTACTTCATAAATACAATGCAACCTGTAAACATCTAATCAAGGCTGGTATTTCACATCCCTTATTTTACGGTAATGTTTTACATAAGAGTAAAAAAATACTTAAACTCGCCCAACAAACTTATAAAACCTTTAAATCGTCTAATTCATAAGGGTTATAATTATGGTATTGTCGTCAAGTTATTACGTATGGCCTTCTTTGGTATTAATATTGATTTTTTGATAGGGTCTTGCATTTTAACTTAACACATTCTAAATTTCTAAAATCTGTTTTGCATGGACACGGGTTATGTATTCCGGTAAATGCATGAAATCATTATCCTAAACTCCTCACAGGAAAGGATCTTGGTGGAAGCTGTATACTGGGGGTACATAACTTACTATGTCAGTTGGTAATGGGTCTGGAGCTGGCATGTCGGTTAACTGCCAGTAGTCTCTTGTGATTTCATGTTTATGTCCGTATATTTAGTTCTTTCAGTTTCATTTTTCACAATTGACTCAGTCCTGTTGCCAACTGAATTTTACTGTTGTTACGATTGTTTTTTGATTTATCACATTGGCTGTAGGACGAAGGTTTGGGCCCAATAAAACTAGTTTAACCCCGCCGCAGCAGGTTTGCGCCTGTCCTAAGTTAGGAAATTTATTAAGCCTTTGTGTGTCTTGTCTTTTTTTCTAGTTAGTTTACTTTATGTCTATAGGAGTCTAGGATGATGTTTATTTCGCTGAACTTGATTACTCTTTATTCAGGGCGACTCCGACCTACCGTTGGGTGTGGGGTTTTCTCACCGTTCATTGAAGATCTTGTGGTGGCTTTGAGTTGTTATTACTCCCCTTTGAGTTGTTGCCTCTTTGACACATTCCCCGTTTCCCTTCTTTTCTCTATGTATACATTCAAGTCCGGCGTACACCAACCACCCGGACGGAAGGAACAAGTATTTCTGTCTTTAACTGCGCGATTTATTCCTTGTACAGTGTGTATCCTTATGGATATTTGCCTGTGTATCAATCTGAGAGCGATTGTGTATTTGACACAGGCAAGTATGACCGGGTGTTTTTGTACCCGAAATACACAGCCTCTGTTTCTGGGGAAATAGCTTAATATTTAACATAGATGCGAAGTCGCTGAATAATTAAAGTTTCCATATTTTATATTTCAGTTGTCATAAGTTATCCGTCTTGAACTTGTTATGAGGTATGAGTAATGCTCATTGTTGAAGGCCTTATGGTGACTTCAAGATGGGGAACAACAATAAAAGCGTTGCTACGCCGTCGCCGCAGTAAAGTCGATATAGTCCCATAACTCAAGTAAAATTTTGTGAATCAAAATGGCGACAAGATATTATCAACTGCATTAGGTGCCAAACAGCTAAGCAAAATCCCTTTAAAATTAGATTTTGAGGAGATGTGTCGACAAAGTCTTCCTATGTTGTAGTAGGCAGTAAGTCGATAAAGTCCCATAACTCACGTAAAATTTGTCCAATCGAAATGGCATAATATGATCAAGTACATATGGTGGCAAATGTTGAAACTAAATTTCAGCATAATCCGTTCAGTGGTTTCCGAGGAGTTGCGCCCACAAATTGTTCCTAAGCTGTAGCACGCATTAAGTTGATAAAGTAGTATAACTCCTGTAAAATTTGACTAATCAAAATGGCGATGCGATATGATCTTGTACAAATGATGACTAACAATCCTGTAAAATTATCATGAATTCGGACTAGCAGTTTCTGAGGAGTTGCGTCCACAAGATTTGCCATTGTATAACAATGTGGAAATAATCAAAGTCCCATAACTCCCACAAAATTCGACGATTCAAACTGGCAATGCGATATGATCTAGTACTAATGGTGACTGACAATCCTATTAAATTTGAAGGAATTCTGGCAAGCGGTTTCTGAGGAGTTGCGTCCACAAGATTTGCCATTTTATAACATTGGGAAATAATCAAAGTCCCATAACTCCCACAAAATTGGACAATTCAATATGGCAATGCGATATGATCTAGTACTAATAGTGACTAACAATCCTGTAAAATTTGAAGAAATTCTGGCAACCGTTTTCTGAGGAGTTGCGTCCACAACATTTGCCATTGTATAACATTTGGAAATAATCAAAGTCCCATAACTCCCACAAAATTTGACGAATCAAAATGGCGATGCGATATGATCTAGTACTAATGGTGACTAACAATCCTGTAAAATTTGAAGGAATTCTGGCAAGCGGTTTCTGGGGAGTTGCGTCCACAAGATTTGCCATTGTATAACAATGTAGAAACTAGGTCCCACCGTCATGGTGCGGCAGGGGACAAAAAAATTTGAGCAGGGTTTCCCCTTAAAATGAATGTTACACATACTGCTAAAATCAAAACATAATTTAAAACGGAGAACATAATTTAATAAATATTCACATTTTTCTCAAAATTAGAACTGTATGGATAGGTTTCTATGGCAACCAAAAGGTTCTCAATCCACTGCAATGCATTTTAGACCCCTTTCAAAAAAATTTGAGCAGGGGTTCCCCTTATAATGTAGGTATGCATACTGCTGAAATCAAGACATATAATTTTATCAAAATTTTAATTTTTTGGTTTGGATTCCATGGCAACCATAGAAGTACTGAATCTTCAAATGCTTTAGAATTTGGTATCATATGACACACAAAGTTCCTTTTAGATTTCATGAAGCTAGTGATAATAGTTTTTGAGATATAGTGAAAAACATTCGAAAATGCTCAAAGTCCAACAACTCCTACAAAATTTCATGTATGAAAATGGCAGTGCGAAATGATATAGTACTTGTAGTGAATAACAATCCTACAAATTTTGAACAAAAACCAATGAATGGTTTCGGAGGAGTTGCGTCCACAAGATCTCCATTTATATAGTACTGCTAAAAATCGTCAAAGTCCCATAACTCCTATAAAAATTGACGAATCAAAATGGCGGTGCGATATGATCTAGTACAAATAGTGACTAGCAATCCTGCAAAATTTGTACAAAATCCAATACACGGTTTCCGAGGAGTTGCGTCCACAAGATCTCCAGTTGTATAGTATTGCTAAAAATCGTCAAAGTCCCATAACTCCTATAAAAATTGACGAATCAAAATGGCGGTGCGATATGATCTAGTACATATAGTGAGTAACAATCATACACGGTTTCTGAGGAGTTGCGCCCACAAGATCTCCAGTTGTATAGTATTGCTAAAAAAAGTCAAAGTCCCATAACTCCTATAAAAATTGACGAACTAAATGGCGGTGCGATATGATCTAGTACATATAGTGACTAACAATCCTACAAGATTTGAACATAATCCAATACACGGTTTCCGAGGAGTTGCGTCCACAAGAAAGTGTGACAGACAGACGGACGGACACACGGACGCAGACCATTACTATGTCCCACCATCGCGGTGCGGCGGGGGACAAAAATAAAGAGAAAACAAGCAAAAAAATATTACGTTTCATTTTCAGAATCCATAAACGTATCCATTATTTTATTGAGTTCGAATATGTGGCACAAGTAAACATCAATTGTTAATTCTTGTGTAAGTGTGCCTTAAAAGGATTATGAATGCATTGCCCAATTATACTGGCCATTCCCCTGCACAGAGAAACCCATACAAACTATAATAAAGGGCTATGTGCAGCGCGGTATGATACGACCTCAGCCATTGATCAGGAGTACAATTCTTAATTCTATGTGATTCAAATTGTAAGCAGCGAAATAATCCTGAGAGGACCAGGGCAGTTTTTCTTCTGATTTTGCCAATTATATGCTGGTTTTATTTTATTCTGCATTTTTGCGATATTAGCGAGTTGTTAAACCGTTCATGACACACTAAGCCCTAATCTACAACCCACAACCACCACCCCCGGAAAAATAAAACAAGGCGAGGGATCCATAATTTTTCCTCTTTATATATGTACTACATATTCACAAAGTTTCGTCGCTGGCAGTTTGAATATGAATCGGAAAACTGGTATCTGTAATTCAGAAATTGGCAATATCGAATGCTTCCTATTCGAGCGCAAAACCTTTATTGACTGAGATCATACACATCCTCAACTTACATTATACATTGGCTCAACAATCAAACTTTTTTCCTCGAAGTTATCGTTGATTTTCTCTCTGTCATTAATGCAATTAAGTACAGCTTATGAGTTCTTTTAATTACCTGAAACCTCTGTAATTTACTCATCCTCTCTTAAAGCATATTGTTACTTATTTGAAATCTGTCATGTTGAAAATTTAAAGTGTTCCGTGTTTATTTCATGACTGCAACGAACTTTTTTAAATCGTATGAAATGTGTCAAATTTATTGTTTTTTACACAGATTGTTTATAAATATGTTGTTGTAAGATGACAGGCATTTTATCCATGGAAAAACACCAAGGAAAGTCCATGATTCAGCACGAAATGGTATCTGGTTATACCATGTTTGAACCTGCATGGCAGAAAATAGATATGTGAAAACAAAGTACAAAACTTCTGCATATGGCCATTTCCACAACGTATGTCTCATCAGTGCAGTCAATTATCGAAATCAATACACAAAAAACAATTGGCGAATTTAAGTTAAATCACCTATTGTATGCTGATGACTTGGTTTTAATATCAGAATCCCCTACTGGGCTTCAACACTGTATAGATGCCTTGCAGTCATATTGTATTCAGTGGAATCTTGACATGAACACCGAGAAAACAAAAGTGATGATATTTTCTAAAAATCAAATATCACAAGAAAATCGACAATTCTATTCTGGTACAAACTATATTGAAATTGTGAAAGAGTACAAATACCTTGGTCTTGTTTTTACCTCAAATAGAAAATTAAATAAAGCGGTAGATAACTTAGCCGACAAGGCAAGGAAAGCCTTTTTTGGTATGAGATCTAAAATTCCAAGTTCAGAAACTCTTCCCATTGGTAACTGGCTAAAATTATATGAATCAGTTATCTCCCCAATTATTACTTATGGTTCAGAGATCTGGATATCTGATTTTAAGATAAAAATGGAAAATTTAGATAACTTATCTTTTGAAAAACTACAAAATATGATAATGAAAAGCATTCTTGGTGTTCATGGTAAGACTTCAAACTTAGCTATACATGCAGAACTTGGATTGTATCCACTCTGTTTTAGAATAATTAAACTAATGTTCAATTATTATGTTCGATTACAAAATTTGCAACATAATGACAGTATGTATAACATTTTACAGTCAGCCTATGAGGAAGATAAGACAATGGAGAATTTACATTTCCATTCATGGGTAAAAATTGTTTACCAATTGAAATTAACCTTTAACTTACAATCACTTGATATCACAACTGCTGAACTTATAAATAAAATTCAAACATTTTATTCAAATAAAATTAATATCCAGTTATCCCATATTATGGAAAGTGAAACAGGAAAACTTAGATTTTATAGTAAAATATATACTGGATTTGAGTTACAAAATTATCTTAAGTACGATTTAAATAGGAAATTACGTTTAAACTTAACGAAACTTAGACTAAGTGCTCACTCTCTAGCTATTGAAACAGGCAGATATAGCAGGCCCTTCATCCCGGCAGATCAAAGATTCTGCAAGTTTTGTAAAAATATGGTTGAAAACGAATTACACTTTATTTTTTACTGTACTGAGCTATCACATATTAGGGGGAAATATGCTAATCTTTTTGAAAATAGAAAAATATTACCGGATGAAGAAGTCATTAAAACTATTTTAAATCCAAAAAACCTACAAGAAGCTAAAAACATTTGTACATTTTTAAAAGAAATGTTTTCAAGTAGGGATATAAAGTTAAAAAACTTGTAGCTAGAATCTTCCTCAGGTACTAAATAATATGTTATACATATTAAACATACATGTATATTTCATACTTTATTACTCTGAATACTTTTTTTTTATCTTTTTGTTATTGTATTCTTTCTTTCTTTTTTACTTTGGATTACATACCACATGTCATGTATAAACTGTGCTTATGTCCAATAAAATTATCGTCAAAGTCCCATAACTCCTATAAAAATTGACGAATCAAAATGGCGGTGCGATATGATCTAGTACATATAGTGACTAGCAGTCCTACAAAATTTGTACAAAATCCAATACACGGTTTCCGAGGAGTTGCGTCCACAAGATCTCCAGTTGTATAGTATTGCTAAAAATCGTCAAAGTCCCATAACTCCTATAAAAATTGACGAATCAAAATGGCGGTGCGATATGATCTAGTACATATAGTGACTAACTATCCTACAAAATTTGAACAAAATCCAATACACAGATTCCGAGGAGTTGCGTCAACAAGACCTCCATTTGTATAGTATTGCGTGGAGACTTTTTGTATTTTTTAGTGTGAAAATGGTTATGGTAAAAATATACTGATTCTTCACATGTGAAGTTTTTTTTCCTATTTTATTTTTGTTTTTTGTTTGTTTTTTTTAATAATCTGGGAATTATTTTTTTTATTTCATGCAGCAATTCAGTTGATAAAAAGCTGGTTGCAATAATATGCCCAGGGGGGTAAAGCAAATACACAAAACTTTGATAGTACATGTACCGAAAAAAAAGGATAAAAAAAAAGAAAAAAAAATAGCACATGAAAACAACATATAGAGATTTTGTGACAGTTAGTACACTTCGGCCAAAGTGGACTTCATTTTCGTTATTCTGTACTTTGCTTCTAAACATATCCAACTATGCGAGACATAATTAGGAACGATAACTCTCGTATGTTTGATTGCATTCCTGTAATCCTGCAGAGGTAATCGTGTCCAAATATGATCATATATTTTGTTTTTAAGATAAATCAATATTATTTGAAATTTGTGTAATTTGGTTTCGATGTTTTTTCTGCCACTTTATAATAAAAAAATAAGCTTTTGCGAGTTATATCATTTCATTGTACGATTTACCCTTAAACCTGATTTTCTATTAATTCCTCCTTTTAGATACTAATTAAATCAATTCTATAATTATTAACCAAAAATGACAAAGTTCAAAATATGTTTCTGTGAAATCATATGATTAAAACTTGTTCCTGATATAATTTTTGTGATCTACCTCAATTAACGTATTTACTACTGTACATGGTTGTATATTGAAGTACACGGTTGTATATTGACAACAATTCGACACCTGTCACACAACATTTACACTGCATTGGAATAAAGAATTAATTCAGTCGTAACAGGTGACAAATTAACAAGGTATCCTTACAGGTGACAAATGAAACTATACGAGACATAGAAAAGATTGCATACTTCTCTGAAATAATGTATGCGGATATTTGCTTTTACATGTAACGGGGACAATATATTTTGTCCTGCTTTTGACCAGAGACTTTTTTGTAATAACCTTTCCTATGTTTTAAAATCATGTAAAATTTTAAGAATAAAAAACAACTCTTCAAATTGAAGGAAATGATTATCAAAATAACAATATTTTTTTTATGGAAACTACAACATCGAGTGAGCGGTTGCCATCTTGAATAAGAACGATTTACACCGAAATTTGACAATTTTAAACTCAAAATGGAACTAGTTTCCTCAATACCTAAACTGACAAAAATGCGATATTTTTAAAGAACAATTATTGCAAATATTGGAACTAGGTCCAATTACTTTTAGAAATAGATTACAAATTAAATATTACGAGTAGAACGGGGTGGGGGTTTTGGGTTTTTCACGATTTTCTATAGGCCACAATGTTCGTATATAATCAAGAAAAACGGGTCTAACATTAAAATGAAATTGGAACTAATTAATTGCCGAATAATTTAAACTGATAAAAATCATACCATTGAAATCAGAAATGATTGAAGTTTATGAAACTAGGTGCAACTAAATTTCATAATCAAAACTTAAAACATAAATCAATATTTATTGTAACATTCCCATTCCCTCCAATACTAATTACAGTCAGTACGATGACAAGTGGATTGGTCACGTAATTACTGACCAAGACCGATAAAGCTGGATATGAGATCTCAAAAGTTTCAAACTGCTGACTTAAGTATTGAATACCATTTTAATATTTGCCTCGGTTTACTGAATGGTCAATATTACATAAAATCTGGATTCATATTATTATTGACATAAATAGTTTGTTTCTAAGAAGTTTATTGTTTATAAGAGAACAGGCGGATGGTGTTATTTGGCGTTTGATATCGTGGACAGTCTCTTAAAGACGTTGAATAAAATAAATAATCTTTATTTCAAGAGGATAATTTTTACTATGAAGCCTTTCAGTTTAAAGTAAGTGAGAACCGAACCGTCAATCAAAAACGAACAATCCAAGGACAATGGCAACATCGGAAACAAACAAGAAACAGAGACACAACTTGAGTACGGCAGGCGACCCATTCAGTAGGTGAATCTTTAACGTGAAGGTACAAAACTGCGATCGAAGTAAATAAATAATATGAACTAGACGAATGGAGAAAATAACTATTAATAATGTACTGCTAAATCGTCGGTGCACAATAATAGGATCGTACTGATGAACGCACGATAATAGCGTTCGTGCAAACTAACGCACGATACTAGCGTTCGTACAGAACGACGAACGATAGCGGCGTTCCTCCAGACGAACGACTTATTATATTACAGTAACCAATCAAATTTTATTATTTGGATTTCAATCGTTTTATTCCTTGCACGAACGAACGAACGCATTTATCGTGCAGACGAACCATCCACGCAAACGAACGGAAAGCAATACATGAACGAACTAAAAACGATACACGAACGAACGGAAAACGAAAAACGAACGTAAAAAAGGCAAGTTAAACGAATAAGGGAGTGTATTATAGACGTGTTATATATGTTTTCGGGGTAACTTTGTGCTTTTTAAACGAGTGGTGACATTAATTTGGCCCTATCTCTAATAGAAGGGGTGTTGCGAGGGGTCCAAAATTTCGGGAATGGCCCAAAATACATTTTTGTCTTAGTTCAGTACTATAGACATGTTATAAATACTTTGTTAATCTAAATCCAATAATCATATTTACGAAGTCCTATGTTATATTGTATGGCTGTTAGGGGGTCCAAAATTTTGACAGGAGGATCATTGAATAAATTCTAATATATATTTCAAAGGGGCACTGCGTTTATCCAGGCTTGTGACTGGCTATCCTACAGATAGGCCGCATTACACCATCTCCCTTTTCTTCTTTTATTTAATTTACATTGAGTCGTTGCTGTCTTCGATTGGTGGTGGTTTGAATCTATCCAATACGCCATCTAACATCTAACATATATTTTCTCGTTTTCACTGCATATTGCCAAGATTCCCTGGTGTCGTCTTCTTCTACTCTTAGACGTTTGGTCGTATCTCTGATCTTTTCGCGAACTGGATCTTTGTTGAAATCCTGCATCCAGAACACCGTTTCCAGGTATTGATTTCTCATATGATCTCTAAAAGGTTTATTCATCTCTTCAAATGCGTCTAAACGAGCTTTTTCCGAATCGTGTCCCTTTTCCTACAACTCTTCTACTTTCTGAGTATATTCTGTCTCGAGTTTGTTAAATGTTTGATTCACGATCAGGTTCCATGGAGACTCTTGGCCATCTTATTCGTCAGTGCTTGCGGCCGTGGACTCTTCTGGCGAATTAGAGTGGTTACTTTCTTCGTTGCTATATGCAGATTCGTCAGAGTGATTGCTTTCTTCTGACACGTTGGACTCTGTCTCCGATTCAGTTGGTGAGGTATCTTTCATGTCGCATCTCTGATTCTTGTGGCGAACGAGATTGAAGTGACGATTGGTCGTGTATTGACAAATGTCGCAGTGATACATTATCGACGTCTTCTTCTCTCTGGAGTCGAAGTACGAATGACGATATTTTACAGAACAAAGCTTAAAATACGTTCAGATTGGGCATGTTGCTGCTCGCTTCGCTGTTCGTGTGCTCGTTTCGCTGCTCGTGCTGCTCGCGTGCTCATCTTGGGAATATTGCTGCTGGTGCAGTCGATGTGCGATGGGAAAAGCTACATATTCGCTGTTTAAGGTTATCTCTTGAATTTAGTGGTGGTGGTGACAATTGCCTTGTATCTTGTAGTGGGAAAAGCGACATATTCGCTGTTAAAGGGAATGCCCGCGTGCTCATTTCTCTGCTCGTACTGCTCGGGTGCTCATCTCTGGAATTCAGCAGTAAGTGCCTTGCATCTTGTGGTGGGAAAAAGACATCACGCTGTTCGTGTGCTTGTTTCGCTGCTCGTGCTGCTCGCGTGCAAATTCTTGGGAATATTGCTGCTGCTGCAGTCGATGTGCGATGGGGAAAGCTACATATTCGCTGTTTAGGGTTATGCTAGTGTGCTCATTTCGCTGCTCGTGCTGCTCGCGTGCTCATCTCGGTAATATTGCTCCTACTGCAGCCGCTGTGCGTTGGTAATTTCGCTGTTTAAGGGTATGCATGCGTGCTCATTTCGCTGCTCGCGTGCTCATCTCTGGAATTTAGGGGTGGTGGTGACAATTGCCTTGTATCTTGTAGTGGGAAAAGCGACATATTCGCTGTTAAAGGGAATGCCCGCGTGCTCATTTCTCTGCTCGTGCTGCTCGGGTGCTCATCTCTGGAATTCAGCAGTAAGTGCCTTGTATCTTGTGGTGGGAAAAAGACATGACAAGAGTTTTTTTTATTTTTTTTAAGTCCCAGTCCCCATTCCCAAACCCATGACTGCTTCATGACGGGGAAAATAAAATATGTATATTCTAATTAGTTGCTTATTTAATTAGTGAAATACGTTCGAATAAAAATATTGAAATAGTACATCTAAAGAAACAAAGGAAACGGAAGACAAACAGCACAAAAGGAGGCATATTAACAGGATAAAACAATAAGAGGCTTGGGTTAGAATACTGAACCCGGGATGCCCCACCCCAAGCGTGCCACCACTCCCACACCATTTCGCTACGCTCACGGTGCTCTACGTTCTTAACGCTTGGAAGTAGGGTTTATGACCAAATAAGGAAAAATGGGCGTGGTTAATTAGCTCATTTGCATAATCGGGGATAATTTAATGATTTTATCATTAGTTCTATGGAAAGAAAAATGCGCTAGGGTGACACGTTTCACTACGGTAGCGCTTCAGGTTATTATTTTTTTTTGTCAATTAAAATTTGGTTAAAGAATTGTCATATAGGAAAAATTATACATGCACTTCGATTTCATTAATAGTTTGCTTTTTATATTGTATATATTTCAATTGGTTTAGAAATCCAGTATTCCTTCTAACTGGTATCCGAATCGATTGTTTCCGCCTTTAATTACACGAGAGTCCCGAATCGGAGTTATTCTTCTTTAAAATGAGGGTTTTTAAAATTGACCAATAATTAATACATTTTTGAATACATCATTTTAATTTTTATTCTTTATCCAGTTAAAAATTATAGATATTTGTTAAATATAATAATTTATTGATAAAATGGTCCTAAATTTCCTATTTTCGTCTTTTAGATTTCTGTTTACACAATTATAGGATAAATTTCACTTTGATATCTTTAGGATTTTCACTTGCTTGATACGAATGATGATAACCGGAAGCCAAGGGTGTTGTACCACCAATCGACAGGAGATTCCCAATCAAGAAAAAGATAACAACGCTTCATGAAAGGGGCTATATCAATTACTGAAAAAGCCTTTGTTAGAAGATGACAAAATACTACATTCAATTTGTGTAATTACAAATTTGATGACAATGTATTTTATTTAGGACGGAAGCCGCGGATAAAAGATATATGAGTCACAAATTGGTTCTAAATCAAAGGTAAATACATGTTTATAACAAAAATATAAGTGTCTCCCTTACAGATTTACCTTGCAGACTTGTTCTTTGAAAAGAAATATTGATAATACTATTGTATAATTGTTATATTTCGCGGGATATAAATTTTCGCGCTATTCACGTTTAACACGAACATTTTAATGTAAAGGTAAATATAAACAAGAGCTGTCGCCGAATGGCAGCCAAAGATACCCCCCGCTCATTGAACCCTGAATCGATATGGTAAGTACAAAATTAAGTTGGTGTGGACACAATACAGGTGCGGACACAGTGCAAGTGTGGACACAATGATATAATCTTCAAGAAAAAAACTTTTCACAAGGGTTCCAATGAAAACACTCTGTCTAAATCAGACAAATATAAAATTCACCCTTTTCAGCCTATTTGACATTTTACACATCTACAAATTGTGTTCTTCCTTTGTCTAAAGTTTCATCAAAAACCTTCAAGTGGATTAAGAGGAGTTTTGCGTGAGAGGTAACCCATACATAGGGAATCAATGAAAACTCAAAGTTGAATTATCTCCCCTTCCTGGTTTCTGGCAATAATTATATTCCTTCATGCACATCTCCATATAGTGTTCTTACTTTGTGTAAAGTTTCATTAAATTCTTCCAAGTGGTTTAAGAGGAGTTGTGCTTACGAGGTAACCCATACATGGGGAATCAATGAAAAGTCGAAGTTCAATTATCTCCCCTTCCTGGTTTTGAACAATAATTCTACTTCTTCATGCACATCTCAATATAGTGTCCTTCCTTTGTGTTTAGTTTCATCAAATTCCTTCATGTGGTCTAAGAGGAGTTGCGCTTACAAGGTAACCCATAAATAGGGAATCAACGAAAAGTCAAAGTCGGATGATCTCCCCTTCCTGGTTTCTGACAATAATTATATTCCTTCATGCACATTTCCTAATAGTGTTCTTACTTTGTGTAAAGTTTCATCAAAATCCTTCAAGTGGTTTAAGAAGAGTTGCGCTTACGAGGTAACCCATACATGGGGAATCAACGAATAGTCAAAGTCCAATTATCTCCCCTTCCTGGTATCGGACAATAATTATATTTCTTTATGCACATCTCCTAATAGTGTCCTTCCTTTGTGTAAAGTTTCATCAAAATCCTTCAAGTGGTTTAAGAGGAGTTGCGCTTATGAGAAGTGTGGACAGACGGACAGACGGACAGACAGACAGACGGACAGACGGACAGACAGACAGGGTGATTCCTATATACCCCCCAAACTTTGTTTGCGTGGGGTATAATGAACATTGTGACTTTAACTGAAACCGCTAATGAAAAAACCCGCAACATTTAAATCAAAAACCAAAAACCGCGAAAATTTCGTTACGCTTATATAAAGCTCTATACAGTATACATTGATTCAGAATTGCTGAAATACCCCTTTCCTATCAATTTCAAAAAGATCACAGGTATCACGAACAGATAGGTTTAGAGATTAGGGATAATGATATCGTTTTTTTTATCACAGGTTTTTTGCAGGTATGTCTAAATCACCGTTGTTACATCGGAATATAAATAATAACTAAAGAACCACGTAGTATGCTAGATCAGCAAAATATCAGAGTAAACGTTATCAAATAACTAAATACCGAAGTTACTGTGAATTTAACTTCTGCATATGCGCATTTCGACAACTTATGTCTCTTCAGTGCAGATAAAATCTAAACGTTTGGAAGACCATAAACTCAAAGATATGTAAAAACTGAAAGAGAACAAATAACCAATATGACCTAATTATAAAGCCAAAATCAGCTAAGGACAGAGCTTTGCATGAGGGAGATTCTTCTTAGTTTTGAACAAAATTTACAAAAATTTATATATTGTAAGGTTTCAAATAAATCGGCACAAATTATTAGTGAGAGTAACAAATTTACCCAGGAAGACTGTTTTGACCAAAATATAGTATTACACGCCATTGTCGCAACGGAAAATCTGAATATACTGGCAAAAACAGAATTTCAGTCCCGAAAAGTAATGAGAATGTTTTTATATAATAGATATTCCTGACCAACGATCCATTAATATCTAAAAACTGACAAAATGCCAAATACTATAAATCCTCTGTTGTTTACTAAGTTTTGAAAAAAATACAAACTTAATATTATTTTACTGCCGTTGTTTGTACTATGCTTCAGATGGCATAATCTCAACTGTTAATTCATATATGATATTTTTGGTCGTTCCTATGATTGTCATCGATCACACTCAATTGTGAAATACATGGCAATACAGCCTACATAATGGTCAACTTCAAAGACCACTTCATAAATCAGTTTTTTATAAAGATAATGGCTAAAACTTACAATTAAAATGACAATTACAAGGGTAAAACTTGCAATTTACAAAAAAAAAAAAAAAATGAAAGATATGGAGTATATGCTCATGAGACAAGGTCTCTGCAAAAAAATGGCAAAAACGAGCAATGGAACAACGCTTGTATTGTTTTTCTTCATCCAATTCGGATTAATCTAGGGTATTTACGAAAAAAAATATTTAAAAAAAAAGCTATGAGCTTTCTTTTTAAAAGGAGGCCTATAAAGCATGCATTGTTAAATAAGACCATAGTTTACATAGACAGTAAAATAAACCTTTATTTTAAAGGGTTTCATTAAGGGTCCATAGTTTAACAATGTTTCTCTCTGATGGTCTTCTTGGATAGAGACACTATTTTACAAAGGACCAAGGGTTATTCTGCACACAAATGATGACTCCAATTTGACCAGCACATGTATTTTCATAGGGGATCTTTGAAAGTATTCCCATAGGACAAAATGTTAAACCGTATCCCCTGTTGGCAGCCATCTTGAATAAAGTACAGACTTGAAGATCAATGTTTTTATAAGGGACCACTCGTAGAATATTGTCACAAAGTACGGTTCCAATTTTAGCGACTGTTTCAGAATTGAATATTCCAGTTGTGTTTTCTCATAAAGCCCATTGATAAATTAATTTTTCTGCTGGCGGATATCATGGATGAAGTCCAGAACTTAAAAAAAACAACTTTTTTTGCATTGGATCATTTAATGACTATTGCGATCAAGTTTGGTTCTTGTTGGATCAAACGTTTCATACAATGTACATGACATTTTATTAGCTACTCGTACGTCATACCTGATCTTAATTATTGCTCATACATCAATACAAAACATGCAACCACACGAAAAAATTTTCGTACATCAAAAAGGGTCATTTCTTTCGTACATCGTTTTTCAATCTATTAGGATTTAACATTTACTCATTGTTGATAATTGTTTACATAAAATTTTTAAGTTAGGCTCTATACTATTAAGCTTTTGCATGAAGAAGTGTTTCAAATACTTTAATATTGTATTGTTCAATACATAACAACGGTATGTGTTTGACGTCATCGTCAAATTTATAACAACCATTTCACTTTGAGGAGTAATAAAATGTTCTAAATTTACTTACAATTCTAACAACTTAATAAAAAAGTACTTACTAAGTAATATGTTACATATGTATCAATGCAGTTTGAAAAAAGTATATCACTGGATTGAAATTATACAGAGCTGTCATTATCTAGGACGTACATACACATTATTGATAATGGGTCATTTTCGTGATGAGAAAAAAAAAATTAAGTCGTTCCCACGAGTTGTCAAGTCGTTCCCACGAGTTGTCAAGTCGTTCCCACGAGTTACAAAGTCGTTCCCACGAGTTATAAAGTCGTTCCCACGAGAAGTGAAGTCGTTCCCACGAGTTATAAAGTAATTCCCATAAGTTGTAAAGTCGTTCCCACGACTTACCAAGTCGTTCCCACGAGATGTAAAGTCGTTCCAACGAGTTATAAAGTCGTTCCCACGAGTTGTCAAGTCGTTCCATAGAGTTGTTAAGTCGTTCCCATGACTGCTTAAAGTCGTTCCCACGAGTTATAAAGTCGTTCCCACGAGTTGTTAAGTCGTTCCAACAAGTTTTTAACTGCTGACCTCAGTATAAAAGGCTGGTCGGTCACTTTAGTAAGTAAGCGTGAATGATTAATTCGCATTTTTTTTATGTAAGGTCATAACGTGTGTTAAAATCTGTGCGAATTTAGGCCCACTGTGAAATTATTATTACGATGAAAAATTGACAACAAAGAATCTGACCCTTTCACTTTTTTTATCGAAAATGCATATTAAATTCCATAGTCATATTTAACACACTTGTAAAGTTAATACAAGCTACAGGGAATGCACATGAAATTTTGTGATTGAGTAACAAGACTTTAATACTAAAAATAGGATGATAAGAATCAACATGAAGACTTCCAAAAATTATTTTGATCATGTTCAGTTTGCTTCTCCGTCAGTTTAAAGGCGGAAATACTATTAAATATACCTATCTTTTACACGACCGAAAAAGGGCAGTAGTATTATGGTGTGGCACAGTCGCCGACTTCGATCTCTGCGGACAAATGATTTGTTAGATAACTTGTCCTTGTCTTCTTATAAAATTTTAGTTTCTTGATATTTATTATTATTATACTTTAGAAGATTTTTCCTAAACAAAAATTAATTAGACAATTCAATAAAAAAAAAGCTGCGAGGGTAACATTAACTAAAATTGTCATATGGCTGAGCAGGTAACAATTTTTCCACTGTTACCCTTTGTTTATGGTCCAATGATTTTCAATAAATGATTGAAATCAAAGAAACATTCAGTATAATAAAATAAATAGCATATAGCTGGGAGGGTGACAGAGCAGATTGTTACCCTCGAAAAACATTGTCAACCTCTGCTTCGCATCGGTTGACAATGTATTCTCGGGGTAACAATCTGCTCTGTCACCCTCCCAACTATATGTTATTTATATAATGATGGTTATTGGATGTGGTTTGTTTCCATTGATTTATTCACTTTTTTATCTTTTGGGGCCATTTAGGGCTTGCTATATGGTGTGAGGTTCCTCACTGTGGTGATCCTAGATGTTTTGTTTTGGGTCGTTTTAAACTGGATATGGGATGTTGTCTCCTTGACATTTACCCCATTTCCTTTCTTTTTCATATTGTTCTAGTTGATGGATCAATACAACAGCATAATGTTTATTAGCACAAAGGAAAAGTTTATAACTGAATGTGTGGTTTGTTTCCCATCCGTTTCAGAATTATGAGCAAAGGGGCCAAATTGAATATTTTCACATATTGGACGACCATTTGATTTTCAGGGGCGGGGGTCTTGGGTGATTTTGTAATTAAAGAATTTAATCTTCGTACCAGTGAAAATAAATATAATAATTCTACTTCTCATGAAAATAAATAATTTAATTTTGATTTGAAGAATATATATTTTTGTTGCAAATGGAAATAAATAAACTGAGGTGACATTGATAAAAATAAGTAATTTCTTCGAGATTTTCATGAAAATAATTAAATTTCCTAGGCCAAATCGCCCAAGCCCTCCCCGGAAAATCAAATGGTCGTCCCCTAAGGTTATTTTTTATCATATTTTTATGGGTTTCTTTTCATTCACTGCTTCCAATAGACAGAATTGGTCGATATTTGCTTGGGGAACTATATGAAAGGGGGTATTTCTAAAACGCCAGCGGCAGGCCTGTACCCAATTCCGCCTGAAGTAACCCCGTGGTCACATTAACAGAAGCTGTTCCAAAAGGATTAAATCTTCTAGAACATCTTTTTCAAAGGAACAAATATTACAGTAATGTAATAAAAGTTATATAAAAATAAATTGTTTCAAAAGGAAGAAATATATTGCCAGTGTTCATAATATTTCTTCCTAAGGAACTTTGTTAGGCGTAATAAATATACGTTGACAATTGGAAATTATAGTTCTAATTTTCATGCAAATTAACGGATATTTGGAAAGACTTCCTTTTGGTACCCCATCGTATATCTCTATGGTGACTGAAAGGCTATGGAGTAAATGAACATGAGACCACGTTTCTACTAATACATAGTAAAACAAGGAAAGGAACAACGCTTTTATTGTTGTTCTTCATCTTGAAGTCGCCATTAGGCCTTCCACAATACTAATAGTAAAGTCAAGACGGTCCTTTTGGCACCCCTCCCTACATCTCTATGCTTATTCCACCGAAGGGGTGCTTTATAGAAGTCTTTTCTGATATTTATCGACTCTAAATAATTCTAATAACATATTACATTGGTTAGGCTAGTTTGGTGGGGGGGGGGTTCAATTCACTTGTGGTCCAAATATCCCATTAACCGGTAGGAATGGACCAAAATACTTCTTTAAACATTGATGACATCGGAATGATTTTTGTCTCAAATATTTCATATCCCATTATTTTAAGTAGTAAATATCCCGTATCCAATTATATACCAAACAAGCCCTACTGGTCATGAAACAAAAAAATCACCCAGAACGATGATGAAAATGATTTTAAGTGTAGCACGTGAATATAGTTAAAGTGAACATCCATTTAACGCTGGTGTAGATTAAACTTATGCTACACCAAACTCTTGTTCAATGCTACTATGTCAGTTATTTAAATTAAGTCATATCAATTTGTTTACTTTAAAAAGTCGAGCACGGCGCCCGAATTGGTTTACTGGGGCTCCGACTACAGAGCTTCCGGGCGCGTCCCCAGTTGATGGATAGGGGAATACCCTGTCTATGTGGGGAAGTCAGGAAAGCCTGACTGCGAACCATTGTAGCCAAACTGTGGAGAAATACCACGCTCAAAGCATTATAATGACTACTTCTTTATTGTCTAAAGAGAGCAGAGTCACTGGAATTCGTATAGAAGGCTAAATTTCCTGCCCCTACCCATTACTCCCCTTTTCCAGTGGCAATAAAACTCGTCCCGGTTGTCCCTTCCATCTTTGTAACTTTCTTCTTTTACTTATATTAATTGGTTAACATGTTCTAGTCCTGGTATAGCTATTGCTCACTGGACTTTAACAAATCAATCAATCAAAAGTCGAGAACACACATATGAAGTTTTGTTGAAAAAAATTCCCGAATTTTTGTTTCATTAATTCAGCCCTGCGCCGGATCGGTTTTCAGGGTGGTAGATAAGGGAATGCCTTGTCTATGCAGGGTACCATAGTCAAGTCATTACAAGGATAGCCTGTCAATAAACAATTGTAGACAAACTGTGTAGAGAAACATTACGCCGTATAAAGATCCCTTCTATATTTCTTGTACTTTTGGTCGTATAGAAGACTAAATTTCCTCCCCTTCCCATTTCTCCGATTTCCCATTTATAATGCAAACCCGTTTTCCCTGTTGTCCCTTCCACAGTTATAGCTTTCTTCTTTTGCTTATTTTTTTCTTGTCATAATTTACGATGTGATAAGGTCTGTATCAAAAAACAAAATTTGGTAATTCACAAAATGATAAAAAGAACTCTGTATTAAATTGAAGTAAGCTGTATTTCTAATTTAGCACAGTTAATCTTTCGTTTATTCAAATAATTTATGTGCCTTCTTTATACAAGGTATTACGCGTATGAACATGACAAATAGTTCCAAAACATGACGTCAGCATACCGACCCATACGCGATGCCCTCACAGTGACCCGATTATACGTGATAATTGACTTTGTGTATACTGCCGAAATCAGTAATATGTTCCATATTATAGATTCTCTTAAAAAAATCGTTGGCGAAAAATTATTTTACTTTTGAAGCCACCATTTTATTCAGTAATATTTAAATTTACCAAATTCTAATTTTTGAATTTTTGTAATAGTTTTTTTTTCTTGATTGGCAAAAAAATGTGTTATATATATTTGAACCCTTGATATTTAATTTTAAAAGCTTTGTGGTTTGATGTAAATACTTTTTATCTAATTTATTATTTCGTATCGAAAGTTATTTTCACTCTTTGATATCAAGAGATCTAACAAGGCGTTGTTGTATCTCACAGTCGATTATTATATTCAAAAATACAGTCAAACATTTGGGTTAAATTTTCTGTTGAAATTAATTCCGTTTTATTTACTCACCAGTTTTCTTATATACTACATAAATCTTTTCTCACAGACTCTTTTATCATAATTACAATGACAGATGTCACACATGTTTTTGGTTAGAGACTATTCTCAATACAAAAAGATTTTTGAAGGAACAAAGTGTTATAAGCGTATCTGACGTATCATCAAGATCACGTGCAACACAATTACTTAAAAATTAGAGGGAATTCAAAGTAAGATGTAATCGTAAAATACCAGTATTCAAACCATGTAACTGGAAACAATGATTAAGAAATAATTCATGGCAGGTATATGGTTATTGGTAATTTAACCATGGGCTGGGCCTCTATATTCGAGAGCATTAGCGAAGGGTTAAATTTACGAATATAAAGGCCCAGTCCATGATTAAATGACAATAACCATATACCTGCCATGAATTATTTCGATTCTAATATGACATAAAATTGAATTTTCCATTCTGAAGCGATCTAAGAGAAGGCGGATTTCCCACCTCCACTGCTGTCTGTGCCTATGACGTCACAATACAAAATCTGACGTTTTCAAACAGATGCAAGTTCAAAATTCAAATTGAAAGCAAAATACACATTTACGTGTTTGAATGGCACGATTAAGTTAAAAACTGTTCTTGACCTTTATTTCCTTCATAAACTAAGACGAACAAAATTTAAAACTTTGTTGTTTTTCACCCCATTTACTCACATTCCGATAACTATTTGCGCATGTGCGAAATATATGGTTATCGAGTATTAATCTGGTTGACGATTTATAAGAGCCATGTTAGAATAATTATGTTTATTAAACTGTACCGATTTCGCTTTATCAGTTGTCATATATAAAATTGTGTTCCGTGCAAATAACATCGGACATTGACGTTTGTTTCCATTTTGTATTATTAGTCCTTTATATCATGACTATAGCTTTATAAATTGCACGATATGTATTATTCTGTCGCAGTGCAATATGAATTCAGAGTTTTCAGGAGCCAAAGTCCATGAGACAAAAAGAAAATTCAGGTGGAAATCACCGTAGAAATTTTCGACCTCTATAGTCCTAACTTGGTACAGGCATTTCAAAATATACCGAGTGCCAATGAAAACGCAACACCTGATTGTTATGTTTTAGAAATCTTCCATGTCGAGCTAAAGAATTTTTCTTTGGAAAATTACTAAGCCAAGTGTCTGCTTAAACTTTTGCATTCATGCATTTTAGCCTACTTTGAAAATTTGCCACAGCATTAATGTTTGATTAAGTGGTCAAAATCAGAATTCCCAAATTGTGTGAACATTTCAATTACACTGACGAAGAATTAAAGAAAAAATGTCTCGTTCTTCAAAATCTGAGTTCAAATTTTGTCAAGGAGTTGTTTCGAGTTGAAATTTTTCAACAAATGGCAATGTTTTGAATTTTTGAGTAAACAATTCCGATTTTTGAGAAATTCATTTCTTAACATCAAAAAAGATTTGAAAATTTGCACAAATGTTCCCAAAAGGTTCAAAATAAGCTGGCAAAATTTCAAACTGATTCATCGTGGTTTATCAAAGATACGCGTTAAAGTAATGTCTGTTAATGGGAAAACAAGGCATTTTGAGAAACAACTCAAGGAATGTTTAAAGTCCCTATTATTCATGGATTAAATGAAAACCTGTCCCAGAACTTTGAGATTGGAAAATGTTTTCAGGGGGTTAAGCTTTGTAGTTGATAATAAAGAAAACCAATCATGCGTAAAATCCCGCAAAAACCCAAAACTTGTGCATTTCATGTCATGTAATTGAGGAAGCGTAGTTTCGAAAATCAGTCATGCGGAAAATTGTTTTTTAAACTTTTGTCATTTTAAGTAAATTGGCAGTAACCTTTTTTGAAAATTGAGTTTTGTTCGAAAAAAATTCTAAAAAAAATTAAGTGTTGTGTTTTCATTGGCGCTCAGTATATTAAACAAGTGTAACTGCATATAAGCTGTAAAGAAAAAAAAACTAATTTTACATGGCTATCAATATGTTGCAGGCATACAGACGTTACTAGAAAAAAAATGAAATATAAATATTCCAAAGATTGAGATTTTAGATTTAAGTACGTTTTAATACTCTTCCTACAGGCTGAAAAATGAATTTAAAAAAATGGAATTCCACAACTCAGCTTCTTAGAGATTCATGAATCGTTATTTATGCAAAATCTGAAGGATACATCTGTACATATGCCAATTAATTGTACCAATCGATACATTAGTTGTCTTAAAACATTGTTTAGACAAACAATGAGCGTTTAATGTGACTGAATACCGAAAATCTTAGCCCTACCCAAACAAATTTTCCCAAAAATTATCGATTTTTTGTCTATGTTGGGATAAAAATAACCACCGCACACAAAATTTGCGTATCATATAGCAAAATTGCATGAATTCTATCGTGAATTGGTATTCAAAACCCAACTTGTCTGCTTAAACTCAATATTTGGTCCAAAATTGATGAAAGATGGGAATCTTTAGCATTTCAGAATTGTCCAAAATTCATTTTAAGTCGTTATATGTGGCAAATCTGAAGGATTTATCTGCAGATTTGCCAATTCATTGTTTTAACCGATACATAAATTATCTAAAAAAACACTGCTTAGAAAAACAAGGAATGTTCAATGTGACTCTAAATACCAAAAATCTTATCCCTACCCCAACAAAATTAAACTTAAAAGTCCCGAAAATATGTCTGTCTTTAAATATATATGAGTATAACATGCTAATATTTTACTTTCTTTGCAAAAGATGCATTTGATAGATTGTATTATGCAATTTAACACCAAAAGAAAATGAGTAAAAAAAAATGGGAATTTCCAGCATTTCAGAATTTTACGAAATCCAATTTTAATTGTTGAATAACTGCCAAAAAAAATGCGCATGTTTTTATTTGTGATATATGTCAATCTCCGTGTATTTTGGTGTTTGAAAATGATATTTCATTGGACCTTTATACAGTGATTAACCTATTTAAGCTGAATAAAAGAAAAATAAATTATGTTGAATATATGTGGTAAGGGGTGATATTTTTGTAATTTATGAGACTGTTTTTAGTTTAAAATTTTTAAAAGCATACTTTGTAATTGCCAAGATATAATGAAACGATATTTAATCAACAATTTCAAGTTACATATCAATTTCATGAAGTATTTGCATCTCAAAGTCAAATCATCAGAAATTCTGAAAACGGGAAAATTCTTGCATACAATTTCGGACAGAACAGTCAAAAAGAGACCTCTTAAAAAGTTTAAATCTTACTAAATGATCTTCTGCATGTCAGCTTTAGTGGAATAAACACTAGACTTTCCATTAAACATTATTTTTTTATCATTCAGAGCCTGAATATTTCAAATTTTCCCTTAATTTTTAGGGGGAGGGGTGCTAATATTGACAATTCTGAACCTACAATATGTCTGAAACTAAAATGTTTGCGCACAATTTCTTGCTAATATATCATAAATCATTATTAAATCGTCCTTTAATAAATATATTATATTTTATGATCCTAAAGTTAGAAGATCGAAATTGTGAAAAAAAAATCTTAAATTCCGAAAATTTCAATTTTTAAAAAAAATTTTTACCGAAAATCAAACTTGAGTTATGTAATAAAGTTTGCGATTTTAATGAACGGAATCTTTTCATAACTGAAAAACTATTACATCAAGGTTTTCGTTATCATAAACTAGTTAAAACCTTTACTAAATTTTATCATCGATATAAAGACTTAGTTCGTAAATACAATGCAACCTGTAAACATCTTATCAAGGCTGGCATTTCACACCCCTTATTTTATGGTAATGTTTTACATAAAAGTAAAAAATACTTACACTCGCCTAACAAACTTATAAAACCTTTAAATCGTCTAATTCATAAGGGTTATAATTACGGTATTGTCGTCAAGTCATTACGTATGGCCTTCTGGAATTAACATTGATTTTTTGATAGGGTCTTTGCATTTTAACTAAACACATTCTAAATTTCTAAAATCGGTATTGCATGGACACGGGTTATGTATTCCGGTATATACATGAAATCATTATCCTAAACTCCTCACAGGAAGGGATCTTGATGGAAGCTGTATACTGAGGGTACATAACTTAATTTGTCAGTTGGTAATGGGTCTGGAGCTGGCATGTCAGTTAACTGCTAGTAGTCTCTTGTGATTTCATGTTTATGTCCGTATATTTAGTTCTTTCAGTTTCATTTTTCACAGTTGACTCAGTCCTGTTGCCAAATGAATTTTACTGTTGTTACGATCGTTTTTTTATTTATCACATTGGCTATAGGGGGAAGGTTTGGGCCCAATAAAACTAGTTTAACCCCACCGCAGCAGGTTTGCGCCTGTCCTAAGTCAGGAAATTTATTAAGCCTTTGTGTGTCTTGTCTGTTTTCCAGTTAGTTCACTTTATGTCTATCGGAGTCTAGGAAGATGCTTATTTCGCTGAACTTGATTACTCTTTTATTTAGGGGCCAACTCCGACCTACCGTTGGGTGTAGGGTTTCCTCACCGTTCATTGAAGATCTTATGGTGGCTTTGAGTTGTTATTGCTCCCCTTAGGGTCGTTGTCTCTTTGACACATTCCCCGTTTCCCTTCTTTTTCTTATTTTATGGGCTTTAATAGTTTTATTTTCCAAAATTGTATCACAGCTGAACTAGATCAAATGACGAAGGTTGTTTATCTGAAGGGAATTGACAGCCTAAAATCGTCATTTTCGGATTTTTTTGCAGGGGGAGGGGTACATTTTTTGTATCCCTAGATCATAAAAAGGGAGTAAAGTGCCAAAACTTTGTGTTCATTGCAAAAGATATCAAATTAGCTTTAATTTGGTACCAAATTTGAGTACATATTATTTTTTGTTCAAAAATCATGGAGCTTAAAAGATGAAACTTAAGTTAAAACGAAAGTACAAGATTTTTTCATGGTGTACTATAAAAGTGGCCCTATACTGTCTATGCGTGCAGGTTATGTTCGTGTTAACATTGTTTATTTTGAAGAAGGGTGTGGTTCGGAAGTGTGTGTGTGTGGGGGGTGCACGGAAAGTGTTTCCAGCCCACGGACTATATGAACTTAATTGTAAAATTAAGAATAAAACTTTAAATTTTGTAATTTCCAAATGTTATGCTGACCACTTGTTTATAGTGCCCACAACTTAATATTTTATAATGCTATATTTCATACAATCGATTTGAAGAGAAAAAGGTGTGTTTGTATATTTATATGTTGTGTGTATTATATTATATTTTATGATTTTTAACAGTATATTTTCTATTCAGAAGGAAAGTCATTTCTTATTTTTTTTTAAGTTTCATTGTAGAAAACGGTTTATAAAGTTAAATTCTTTTCTTCGTTCTGATTTCAAACCTTTACAATAATGAATTTAATGTTTCGGGGTGAAATTCCCTTTACATCGTTTGCTTGTAAATACAAGCTGGGCTTCTTTTTGTATTAATTGAATCCTTTCCTATTACAATTCCGTTCAATTGTTTTTAACACACCTTATCGAAAAGTTCTTCGGTCTTGGTTTTCAACAGATGTCACACAGACGAATCTTATTCACAAAACGCAATGCTTTTGGTTATTATGTAATGAAATGTCTCTGATTGGTCAAGTAAAAACCCAAGTAGACCTCACGCGATATCTACTCACTCTAGGAAACATCGGCAAACGAATACCGAAGCAAGACCGCGGAAAGGGGAAATTCTAAAATCATAAATCCAAAATCATGGCAATTCACAGTAACACGAATTGAGACAGTATGACAAAGACATAACAAACAAACAAAAATGAACAAAAACTCCACAAAACTTAAGCACTAGCAGTGTGAAGGAAATACAAGGAAGGAAATACTGCCATGACCAATCAGCGAAAAGCAAAATTACTAATCATATAGTAATAAACAGTAAAAGGCATGACATTTTCCTCATCAGCATGGTTAAGTTCAAAACAGTAGAATTCACAAATCTTATTTGAAATTATAACACAAGAGACACTCAAACAACAGTAAAGTCTTCAAATACTAAGGCCTTAGTAGTTAAGAATATATAACATGTAGTCTCAGATACAAATAAAAAGAAAAATGCTTAAAATCTTTTATATCTAAAAAGGAAACCTGCTGCTCTGCAAAACAAACTTTCTCTAGACGAAAAAAAAAATATAGAATTTATACTAGAAATAACAATAAAGTACCAAAATTAACACCAGCTCCAAAAGTCCGGGAATTAATCAAAATCGTTTTACATGTTTAGTTGAATTGTTAAGGTAAAAATGTCAGCATAAAATATTTCTTGCTGCGTAAGCTCACGGACAAAATGGTGTACCCCTATGCATCTTCTGATTTTGCATTTAAGTGTAGGACTCATGAATTAAGAATTACGATCGTTTTTCTGTTTTAAGTCTTACTCGTTCACTGGTTGTTGGCTGTAGCTATGTATGTTTTTCAAATATTAGTTAACTTTTAGTCTGTCAGAATGTATAACATTGCAGTTCCTACCTGGGTAATACGTTAGCTTGAGTTTGTTTTCCTCTCCAGTGGCTTAAATACGCGGAAAAGCTGCAGAAGTTAGGGTTTGAAGAGCGTTTGTCTAACAACACATTCCTTGAAAAGGCATTGCTTTTCGATCATCAAGCACCTATTTTCATTGAAATTGGTAAAACTTCCATTTTTTTGTATCCAATGGTATACACCCATGTACAATTACAATTTTTGACAGTGATTAATGTTTTTTCCAGTATAGTTTGAAGCTGTTATTATTCTATATCAGTCCTTTAAAATTTTAATATATTAATGAAGGAAAACAGTTGTCGAAATAGTCATCTGCCGAACTTAAAGTGACTCTTTCACGATAACTGCGATCCTTAATTGACCCTTTCACGACAACTTTGGTACTGGATTGTCCCTTTCACGATAATTGCAGTCCTGGATTGACCTTTCACGATAACTGCGGTCCTGGATTGACCTTTCACGATAAATGTGGTCCTGGATTGACCCTTTCACGCTAATTGCGGTCCTGGATTGAACCTTTCACGATAACTGCGGTCCTGGATTGATTGAATCTTTCACGATAACTGTGGTCCTTGATTGACCCTTTCACGATAAGCGCTGTCCTTGGTTGTGCACATGCGCTCATATGCCTTTGAGTGGGTAAAATGCAATGCCATAATAAATGTGATGTCTTGATTGTCCCAAGACGTCAGTTTTTGCGGGTTTCCACTCAAAATCACTGGACCGAAGTTATCGTGAAATGGTCTATTGTGTTTATTATTTTTTTTAGTCGTTGTTTTTGACTTGTATTTAGAAATTTACATTTATAAGAAAAAAAAAATGTTATCTTTCTCAAAATTTACCTTTCTTAACGATAGACGTATTGTCTTTAATTCACGTTCGACAGGCTTGTAATTAATTAACGTTTGAATCAGAATTGAGGCAGATATAATTTGAAAAGCGAAAGGAAATATAGATCTTTTAATTTTTATTGGTCAAGTCTAATTTGTATATGATACTAATGAACATAATATATAGAAAAAAGCATTGACACGCCATTTGATAATGGTAATCAAGATATAAAATCTTTAGGTTGAAGGAACAATCTCATATATCATGACGGATACAGTGACGAGTGGCACATACATTTTTCTTCTTATTGTTATTAGTATCTCGTTGATCTTGCATTTGATATCTGTGATTACCTTGCTGAAAAACAAAAACCTGAGAACGAATCATTTTCTTAAATGTTTACTGTTTTTGAACTTTGATGATTTCGCATTATTAGTTGGATGTTTATGCTATTTGATTCTGGTCTTGTTGGACAAAATCACAGACCAAATATGTGATGTATTTACTTGTTGGATCGCAGGATCATTGATTGTATCGTTACTTTTAACCTTGATTACATGTCTTGAACAACTAGCCTATACGTTTGTACCTCCAAATACATTACTAAAGAGGTTTACATCTTATCCATATATTGGTTTGGGAGTTCTTGCCTTCCATGTACATCCGTTTGTCTATCTGTTTTTGCCGACATCCAACGAACATCCAGCGTGCAGAAGCAAAACTGGCCAGGAAAAATCAGGTTTCATTTTGATGACGACCTTACCACGTGGATGCCTTTCTCTAGCCATCATAGCAGTGTATATTGTAATTATTGTCCGACTTATCAGACACTACAAGAAACTGTTGAATGTCACAGGACAGGGGCAACTGCAAATAAACAGGTTTAAGAAGTTGAAAAGGGATGTTATTACACTGACAATTTACATCACTATTGTATTCATTTCAGTAATTCCAGGGTTAATAATGAATTGTATTGCGTTCGCAGGCCATGGAAGTACAACATTGAATCGCATTGCAGAAGTGCTAACGTTGGTGAAACCGATTGTTGACCCGGTCTTATACGTGTTGCGTTTTGAAGAATACCGGAAAGTTTTGTTTAAATGTAAATGCGGACAAACACAAGTTGTTCCGATGAATGAATCCTGAATACAGTGGTACATTTTTAATGATTCACAAATGTTGGCTTTGTTAAACAAGACAGCAATTTGACAGTATTAAAAGGGACATATTAACAGACATTCTAATCACCTAGGACAAACTAAAATATTTGGTTGATTTCTTGGCAAATTACTGAACCTTCAGAGCATCTTTAGTACATACTACATCATAGAAATATTTTCAAAATTTTACAAGCAATAAATTCAAACGATTCGTATTTGTATTCAGGCTCGCAGTGCTTTGAAAAGGTAAATTAGCTCAATTAAGGTGGTTCGGGGGACTAAGCAAAATCCATCAGAATTTTTCAATAATATGCAGAATTAAACTTCAGACATTGGACTTCCAAAATATAATATAAAAATTGGGGGTCACCGACCATATAAGCTCACAATCTTTCACCGAAAATATGGATCTTTTAGTTGAAATGTTAAGCAAAATTGCCATTTTTAAAAAATTATTCAAGTTAAATCTATGAGAATTTTGATAAATTTTGTATATTGCTAGCCCTTGTATTGATCTTTCTAAATACAAAAAGAAAAATGGGGGTCACGGACCTTATTACGAAATTATTTCACAAAGTCAAAATTTTCGTAGTGATTTCTTTGTAAAATATTTTTTGAAATTACCTCCCTTGTTTAAATTTTCATTTCAAAGAATTTTACAGTGTAAATACTACTCTGAATTATTCTTCAAAAATGAATGGTAAACTAAGAGAAATAAACCCATTGTTTGTGTTTTAAGCCAAATTTTGTACGATTTGTCCCAATTTTAAAATGTTTGTATATTTCTTAAATAAAAATTACCTATCAAAGCATGAAATATGAAAACAAAATGGCGGAATACCACCGATCCACCTTAATTGGAGTGAAAGGTTAATTAAGATATTATTCATAACAACATTATACAGAATTTGGAAATGTTAGTACACAACTATAATATTTTTATTTTACTCATTTCATCATTTAAATCAGCCATACAATTTTTTTGTTTTCGTTGAGATTTGTATTGTATGACAGAATATGATAATTTACAACATTTAAAAACCAACAAATACCTTATAATTTTGATATGAAATCTTGTCTCTCTGAAATCTTGTTCAAAATGGATTATGTATAAGTTTGATTATAAAACCTTTTACAGCCCTTTTTTGGCTATATAGATATAATTAAGTTATTTAGTTTTATATATCTTGAAAAAAAAACATACGAACTGAATTATCCCTCATTTCCAAATAATTTCAATTTTTCTTCAACAAATCCATTTTCCACTTTTGTCTAATATTAGCTTTACCTGATTAAAATGTGGGTTGTTTGTGATTGAAAAAATACCGTACTTTGATCACTGGCTTTTTTATCATATACATTAGAAAAATGCACATGTATTGAAAATTGTAACATGAAACCATTTGTTATCCGATTATATTCAAATTTACAATGCCACATCCAATTTAAATTTTGATTTTATTCTATATAAAACGATGGACAACATGGAACATCTACAATGGCTGAAAATAGCAATCACATGCCAAAATCTGCCAGGGATTCACACAGGAAAAAAAAACAAAAATAAGACAAAAGACAAACGTAGACAACGATAGGAACTCGAGGCAGTCGGACGGACTTGCTACCCGTTTATATGTACCTTAACCCGCCCTTTATATGCCCCGTTTCCCTATAGTATAATAAACATAAGAACAAAACCAAATACAGGAAGACTACCAACTCCATGACCACTTGACAGGATAGAAATTGGTGCTCGCGATCGCCGCTAAGCTGCCGGTTAGCTCAAGGAGCTCAGTCAGCTGGTAAACACTGTAGCACTACGGAAACATTTTGAATGATCATAGATTTCAGTAAATATCGCCAGTATCAGTGACAGGTCAGTATGTGTGTAAAATTTCCAGGTCATTAGATTTCGAAGCTAATTTAACGATTTAACAGATGCAAGCAGAGTATCCTAATGATATCCGCTATTACAAAAAAACTAGCTTATCTGGACCTTTAATCAGTTCTGGCATTTTTAACATTTCTGTAAAAACGTGGATTAAAAATGTCCATAGAAATGAGCTGTTTACGTGTAACGCATTTTTAGATATCAAATGTTCATATCTTTTCTAAAACTTCTTAAAAGTATTCAACAACTTATGAAATCTGTAACCCTGTTGTAAAAGATAAGCTGTGATGGTAAAGTTACGTTCATTAAAATCGTCAAGAGTAGAAAAAACGCATGCGAATCGTATTAGTTAAGATATATGCACCCCGTAGGATCGAGCTAAAGGAATGTTTGCCGTCAAGTAAAATCAAAATTTAGATCCAGAAAAGGGTAGTATTTTTAGTCATTGTTAGCTTTATTAAATTTCAGATCTGGTGGGTAAATAATGTCGACATAATCTAAAATTGTCAATAGTAAGGAAATCGTCAATGTACCTACTGTTATTGAAAATAGAAATAAGTTTATCACTGTTTGGTATGATTCCTTTTTAACTTTTCTTATTAGTTTTTCGGAGAATTTATTGAAAAACGAAGATGATGTTAAAATTACTTTTTCGGGATTTACCACATATAAAGTTTCACACTCTAATTTGAAGTCTTCTTTGTAACGAGAATTTCTCAATAAATGAAAATTTATTCAGTTATTGGCCTAGAACGCTCACAAATCCGTATGACTTGTCACTGAACAACAATTCCTTCTTAACGCGGTTATGTTTTACAGACTTAAGACCTTAATGAGATAAATATTTCCCCAATACAACTGATGATCTATCTTTCACCATTTTTGATATTTTACTTAAAAGATACCAACATATCGTCATTAACATGAGCTCAAACATCACGAAATTTGACCCTTAGCTCAGATGGAAGATCTCTTCTTACTGATAATTTGACATTACGCTAGTTATACGTAAAAGGACGTAAAAACCTGGATATGGGATGTTGTCTCCTTGACATTTACCCCATTTCCTTTCTTTTTCATATTTTTTCGTAAGTTCGTAAGGCGTCAAGGGCAATAACTTTCCATGTCACCGGAGAGCTTCAGTCGAACGACGCAAGAGAACATTTTTTTCTGATACAATTATTCAGCAACCTATTACGGTTTAGCTTGTATACTGTGTCTGTTGTATATGTTATATAAGATAATGGCTATTCATTATACCTGAGCTTGCATGCTGTGTCTCGAGTAATGATGGTGTATATTATATAAGATAATGGCTATACATGATGCCTTAGCATTTATACTGTGTCTCGGGTTATGATTGTGTATGTTATCTAATATAATGGCTATACATAATGATAGCTTGTATGCAGTGTCTTGGGTTATGATTGTGTATGTTATCTAAGATAATTGCTATATATGATGCCTTAGCTTGTATACTGTCTCCAATTATGATTGTATGTTATATCTGAGATAATGGCTATGCATGATGCCTTTGTTAATATACAGTGTCTCGAATTATGATTGTGCATGTTATCTTAGATCATGGCTAAACATGATGCCTTCGCTCGTATACTGCGTCTCGGGTAAGATTGTATATGCAATCTTAGATAATTGCTATACATGATGCCTCGAATTATGATTGTATATGTAATCTAAGATCATGACTATACATGATGCCTTAGCTTGTATTCTGCGTCTCGGGTAAAAACTGTATATGTCACCTAAGATAATGGATATACATGATGTTTAAAATTTTATCGTGTATCTTGGGTTATAATTGTATTTATCGCTAATTTACTTGATTTTCAATTGTTCCGGAGCGACGATAATTCTTTTATCACTGCACTGCGCTGATATGAACATATTATCGTCAATCTCTATGGAACGTTAGCAACAGCGTATTAATACGACGTCGCGTGACGTTTCGTGAAAAAAATAATCCTATCAAAAAGCGTTACATTTAACTAAAAATTACATGTTAACCTAAAAAAATATTTCAATAGAAAAAGAAACATATATCTGGTACATATTAATAACAAAATTAGCGATAAAAATACTATTAGTAATTTGTTTTGCTCGGATGGATTTCTCAGCTCGTATTGCATCTCGTGCTTCGCACTCGATGCAATACAAGCTGAGAATTCCATACTCGCAAAACAAATTACTAATAGTATATATATATTATCTAAGATAATGACTTAACATGATGCCTTAGCTTGTATACTGTGTCTCGGGTTATGATGATATATGTTATCTAAGATAATGACTTAGAATGATGCCTTAGCTTGTATACTCTGTCTCGGGTTATGATGATATATGTTATCTAAGATAGTAGCTATACATGATGCTTTTGCATGCATACTTTGTCTCGGGTTATGATTGTATATGTTATTTTAGATAATGATTATACATGATGCCTTAGCTTGCATGCAATGTCTTGGGTTATGATTGTAAATATTATCTAAGATAATGGCTTTACATAATGCTAGCTTGTATGCAGTGTCACGGGTTATGATTGTGTTTGTTATCTAAGCTAATTGCTTTATATCATGCCTTAGCTTGTATGCTGTGTCATGGGTTATGATTGTATATGTTATCTCAGATAATGGATACACATAACTAAATACCGAAGTTACTGTGAATTTGCTTTCTGCATATGCGCATTTCGACACCTTATGTCTCATCAGTGCAGATAAAATTATGCCTTACCTTGTATACAGTGTCTCGGGTTATGATTGTATATGTTGTCTAAGATAATTGCTAGCCATGATTCCTTAGCAAGTATATTTTGTCTCGGGTTAAGATTGTATTTTTTATCTTAGATAGTGGCTATATATGATGCCTTAGATTGTATACTGTGTCTGGGGTTTTGATTTTATTTGTTATCTAAAGTGATGGCTATACATGATGTCTTTACTTGTTTACTGTGTCTCGGGTTATGATTATATATATAATATACCCAAATGATTTATAAGTTTGCACATGAAGTAATGATTGCATATGTAAACTAATTGTATCTGATATCTGAGAGTGTACACTACGTATTCGGTTATGACGGTACATGCTATCCAAATTCTTGAATGATATTTAATATGGTATACTACATCCCATGTTTGAATAGTGCATGTCATCTAAGAGCTCGTATGCTGTGACTCAAGTTATGATAGTATACGATATCTACGAAAATGACTATACATGATATCTTAGCTTGTACATGTATACGATGTCACAGGTTATGACTGTTTTTCTTATCAAATACTATATGAGCTTGTAGGCTTTACTCGTGATAACATTGTATATGTGATTTATTGAAGTATGTCAAAAAGTGTTGTTTTTTTTTAAATTTCGATATGATTGTTTTTAGAATTGTCAATAAACTTCATACAAAAAGAAAGGCAGACTTGATTTTTTTTTTCAATGAACATTTTCATTGAAAATAATTCCACGTTTCCACGATTCAAGAAGAACTTTGAGGAATTAAAAATGAAATGCAGTGGCAGTCAGAATTTTCCGTCCCATGGCCCTTTCCATACCCCAAAGTGATTATTTATCAACAAACTTGTTCTCGTCTTGATATAGCCGAAATATTGCTGAGTAGACGTTAAACAATATTCAATCAATCAATCAATCAATCAGTAAATAACATCATACCGAAGTTACGGTGAATTTTTTTTTCTGCACATGAGCATTTCGACAACTTATGTCTCTTCAGTGCAGATAGAAAGCAACCATGAGATCTAAATAGAAAAGTCAAATCTACAAAGGACTGAGCTATGCAAGAGGGAGATACACCTGGGGTTTTAACAAAAATTATCTCTAATTTAGATATTGCAAGTTTCCAAATAAAGTCGGTTTTCGAGCCAACTTCAAATTACTGGCTACTGGGTTGGCGAGTACCTTCGAGGATTAACAGACCACCAGCAGAGGCATCGGCCCAGTGGTAATAAATAATAAAAACCGAAGTTACTGTGAATTTTGTTTCTGCATATCCGCATTTCGACAAATACTACTGGCTACTTGGTTGGTGGAAACCCTTGGGGATGTTGTTCGTTGTTATCTGACGCATCAATTAGGGATAAGACATCAGGCAAGGCAAACTATTTCTTTAGAGTGTATAAGAAATGATCCAATAACAAAAAACCACATATCGTCCAGTCTGTCAAAAATGGCGATTGAATATTGCCCGATCTGCTGTCACATTAAAACGTTTTCCAACCAATAGAAGAGAATCATGGAAGGAATATAACAAAAAAAGGAAGCACCATACTGATACTATTTTTCATTTGGATAACAAAAAAAAGAATAAGGAGTAGATGCACAAGAGGACAAATGCACAGGAAAACAAAGCAATGGAGCAACGATTTTATTGCTGATCTTCATCTAGAAGTCACTATTAGGCCTGCATCATTGAGATTCGGTCATACCCCATAGTAAGTTCAAGACGGCAACCTAACTCCGATTTTAGCGTATGTAGAACAACCCTACATCTATCTTGTTTTTTACCCATGGATGTGGGTTTTTCAATAGGCATATGATTAATAATTAAAAGTTGCATATTGATCTTACAGTATTGTACACAAGGAAACCATTACTTTGCCTAACACTTGAATTTGTTTGATGGATATTGTTAGCCAAGAAAATTAGCTATTTGCATGTATTGCCTTGAAGCAGTAAATAAATAACTTAATACTGAAGTTACTGTGAACTTTGATTCTGCATATATGTGCATTTCGACAACTTATGTCTCTTCAGTGCAGATAAAATCTAAACGTTTGGAAGACCATTAAGTCAAAGCTGTTTAAAAACTGATAGAGAACAGATTACCAAATATGATCTAAATAGAAAGCCAAAATCAGCTAAGGACAGAGCTTTGCGTGAGGAAGATACTCCTTAGGTTTAACAAAATTTACAAAAATTAGATATTGTAAGGTTCCAAATGGAATCGGCTTTCGGGTCAGCACCGAAGTACTGACTACTGGGCTGGTGAATACCCTCGGGGACTAACAATGACAAACACGTTTTGAAGATTCTATCTTTGGATTTAATCGTAATTTGATTTATGAGACACTGTACATTGTAAAAAGGTACATTCACGTGATATTTAAAGAGATATAGACATTCACGTATAAATTTCATATTCTAAGATACTGGAAGCAGCACCTCATCGTACTTGTTTTTTTTTCTTATAAAAAAATAGATCAAATAACTTTTTTGGTCTTTTTTTTCATCAAACCATATTAACTTATACAGAGAACACAAGGAGAAAAACCTTCCTACTTCTTGAAATAAAATTATTCATTGTGGTTTATTATCAAATTATGGAGTAAAATATCACTATGCAACTATATGTCAACATTGTACATATTAAGTGTTTCTGAACGTTTAATTACTGCAATTTTGATCGAAAAAAAATAAGTAAAAAAAAGAAAAGTTTAATACTGCAATTTTTATTGAAAAAAAGACGAGTTGATTCCTTTAATTTTTGCACTTAATTGGAGAAGAGATGGATATTTAGTATATGTAAAGTAATTGAGAACCGAAGCGTCAGTTTAAAACAATTTATCCAAAGACAATGGCAAAATATGTCATTTTTATTATTTTTAACTAAATGTTTTACAAAAGGATATGAGGTAAATGCACATGAGGCCATAACACATTTGTTAACTCATACTTCAATAAGTAATGAGCTGTATGGCCATTTCGGAAATGAATTCCTCATCAGTACAATGTAGCACTAGAACCCAAACAAAGAAAATCTATGATTTCAAAAAAAGTTTAAAATGCATGGAGAACTCAAAGAGATGCCAAATTCTATACTTTGTATTATCCCTCCTAAGAAATCATTGAAAAAAAGACTTCCGGGTTCATTTGCAGAAAATCTGTCAAAATGTTTCTTTGTATAGTTCTTTCATGTATTTGTAGAGACTTTGTCTCATATACATTGACTCCATATCCTTTCATTGTTTAAGACCGGAGTTCGTCTCTCTTTCAGTAAGTATTCCGTAAAAAGATTCCCCTTGCAAGATTTGTATGGTCTGTTTATATTTCAGTTATGGTGTGTTTTTTCGGGAGAGAATTTCTTATATAGAAAGAATATACCTGTTGTATCTTCAGATTGGAGATTTATTTGTATGAGGCTTAGAAACAGGGGCAATGCGAGCTTCAGCAAATGGAACCTCGCTGTTTCTCTCAAAAGGATCCTGATAATCTGTTCACTGCGGCGAAAATGAAATTAACACGAAAGAAATACACTACCAGTAAATACTTAATATGTTTGCATTTGCAAGAATTGATATGAACTGATTTTATAATATCTGCAAATAATTAATAAATTGCAATATTTATTTGTTGTCAAAATTTATCTATATAGTTTTTAAAATGAGTTAAATAGGAATATGCAGTGAGCGTTGACGTCATTAAGTAACAAATTAACACACAGAAACATAAAAGCATGGCTTAAATGACATTTACTGCTTGTAGACGTATAAACTTCATCTTTATGTGTGCTAAAAATAACATAATTGCAGTATAAACTATCATACATTCAAAAATTGGCATTCATTATTTTTGTTTCCGAGATATCACCAGCGTATTTGTCAAGTGTACACTTTATATAAACCAGTCTTAAATAAAAGTGACAACAAAAGTCCAAAGCAAGTGAAGGAAAATTCGTAAGCCATACAACAGTATCGAAAACCATAACAAAGCACAGAACATTTTATGCAAACCGTCTTAATCCCGACTTCGAACGGGCATTTTATAAATAAAATCAGGTTAAATGATGCATATTTATTTTTTTGTTGTTGTCTGTGAAGATGTGATACATCATAAAATATGGTCACGTTGACAGAAATTTGGAAAGCAGATTAATTTACGTTTTGATTATTCCAATTAAATTGGCTCATCAGTCTTTTTGATCTTTAAATTTTGTTTTAATTTTGAATAGATAAATTGATGATAGACACTTTATATAAACCAGTCTTAAATAAAAGTGACAACAAAAGTCAAAAGCAAGTGAAGGAAAATTCGTAAGCCATACAACAGTATCGAAAACCACAGAACATTTTATGCAAGCCGTCTTAATCCCGACTTCGAACGGGCATTTTATAAATAATATCAGGTTAAATGATGCATATTTATTTTTTTGTTGTAGTCTGTGAAGATGTGATACATCTTAAAATATGGTCACGTCGACAGAAATTTGGAAAGCAGATTAATTTACGTTTTGATTATTCCAATTAAATTGGCTCATCAGTCTTTTTGATCTTTAAATTTTGTCTTAATTTTGCCTAGATAAATTGATGATAGACGGAGGCTTGATGACGCATTATCTTTTTGGAGTTATATAATGCTTTCTTATTATAGGCAGGGTGGAATGCTGAAGTTTTATCATTCTCACAAAGCATTGTTACTATAGTTTCATATTTATACATAGATACATGTATTCCGTTTAAATGACAGAGAATACATGGAATCGTGATATGCAAACCGTATAACTGGAAACATTCTCTATACTTATGTTCATCACAACGTACTAATTATATGTTATAATAATTGTTCCATTGACGTAGTCATACAAAGACACCTGCTAATATATATATATATATATATATAGTTCGAAATAAACATTTCATCTTTTTTCACATACATTGTAGTTGTTGTATGTTTACCCAGTAGTAGTAATGGGTGCTGCATGGGTTGAAATGTGATCCAAAAAAGTCGATGTATCGTGAGATTTTCTGTGTTGACACAATTTCGCTTAATTTTTCAAAATATAAAATAGAATTTTGGAATGACTGTACATTTACGGGCAAAACATGAATTTGAAAAGTAAAGGATTTTATTAGAAATGATCGGAAAAATAACTTAATCGGGGGACAGCAATGAAAATTTATTACCGAATTTGTTCATACTTTTTATATTTTAGAAATATCGTTTACAAATAACAAATAAAAATAAGAGGCCACTGTTCAAAAAAGAAAGAAAAATTATTAAGCATTGTTTTCTGTAGAGACATTTATGTGAATTTTTCTTCGTTTATCCTTCAAATCTAACAATACATACAGCTCTTGTTTTTTAGTTCCCCTTTCTTAATGAAATTGGTGTAACACGGCTTATAAAAGAATGTACCTTATAATTTTCTTAATATTTAAGCTTTATTTGTTTAATTTGAAATTGTATGAATCCTAAAAGAACAAATATTAGACAAAGACTGCTGACAAATCCACGGTAACACCTTAAATTAAACATAATACGTGATTTAACATGTTTCCATGCATGAAAACCGAAACCACCTAAGCATTATACGTTGTTTTTCAGATAAAGAAACGTGATTTCGTGAAAAAAGGGTTGTACTTAAGGTAACTCTTTTAAAGACCATAGGATTGTTAGGAACTGGATGTATAATAGAATGAAACCACCTTGGGATACATCCTGGCAGCTCTGTAAACGGAGCCACTGAAAACAGATTCAGGTGTTTGTTGTAAACAATTAGACGAAAGGGGACATATGAAGCTTTTTCTTTAAGCAATATATATATATAATCAAGAATATCATCGGTTTTTGAAAGATACAATTTCATGAAAAAAAAATATTGGGCGTACTTCCACATTTGTATAGCGAGATCCTTACATACAAATTTAAAAATTACTAATTATGTTTTATTGCAGAAAAAAAAAATCTTTAAAGCAAAGATAAAAATAAATGTAAATGAATAAATAATTAATTATAACTAGCATAGAAAGACTTTAAAAAAAATAACCGGCTGTGACGTACATGTGTATTTCATCTTTTGAGATTTAATTGAAACCGAATATTCAAATAAATGATGTCTTCTAATCAAATGTCATCTGGTCAAATTAAAAAAAAACACCTATATATTAAAACGTGTTGACAGTGGTAAATATTTTGAAGCTGCACTGGGTTAGGTAAATACTCTTAGGTAATTTGCAATCATATTATCTGTTTGTCTTCTCAGACTTTAATTAAATTACAATCAGAAAAGAGTTGAGCTAATATATTGTTTTGTTTGAACACAAAACTGTATAACTGTATTTTAAACAAATAAAATGAATAAAAAGGTAATATTTCTTTTTTATTTTAAATAATATGTAAAACAATAAGTAAAAAATACCCTAATTATCAAAACTGTAACTTCTGAATAACCACTAATTTTGCAGGTACAAAATGCACTCAGTTGTGTTTTTTAAAACTGGTTTTTAATCAAAGGGCTACATATGTCGGCAAGCCATTTCCTTTAACTAAAGTTAGACATAAGAGTTTTATATGTCAAAGAATTATTTAGAAATTATAAGTGGTCTTAAAATTATGAAATTTAAAAAAGATAATTTTACATGCAAATTTTCTAGCTTTATCGACTGGATTAGGATATGTAACTGTGCATTGTGGAACAGTCCATCTTCTCATCAACATGCCATTGAGTTGCCTTAGATTACGGAAAAAGAATAGGAAATTTGAAACGCAATTTAATAAGAAATAACAGGATAAATATTTTACGAAAGGATATGGGGTAAATGAACATGAGACCATAACACATATGTTAACCCCAACTGCAATAATTTTAATGAGCTGTATGGCCATTTCGAAAATTAATTCCTCATCAGCAGCACTAGAACCCAAACACGGGAAATCAAAAATTTCAAAAAACGTTTAAAATGCATAAAACCAAACGAAATCCGAATAATAGCGAAAGTCTTTATAAATATATGGAAACCAGACAATGGAACAACGCCTTTGATGTTGTTCTTCATCATGCCTCGATTTCGTTTTATTTACAGAATAAAAAAAAACGAACAATTTTGCCTTGATTGTTTTTGCTTACAGAATAACAAAACGAAAGGTAGCTTAATGCCTTTATTAAATTTATTCTATTTTGCTTTTATTTTCGTACTTTCCTATTTTCGCTCTTTCAGTAGCCGATTTCAATGTATTGTTTTTATTTTCATACTTTTGTTGATGCCTCATGTTTTTTTTGCATTCGGTTTTTTTATATGGATGTTTGGTCTTTTGTTACTCCTCTAGTCTACTGCTATTTTTCTTTACTTGCCAATGCATCATAATTACTTTTACATGAAAGGGAAGACAACGAATCGTGATAACGGAACATAACAACTAGAAATGGTCTCATTAAAATATACTAATTATATTTTGCAATCTATAATAGAATAAGCTTTGCTTGACGCAAATAACGATGTACAGAGACACCTGTTTATATTCGTTGTTTAACAACAATGATATCAGTAATATGGTTGTTGGTTTATCTAAATCTTTTTCTTAATATGTGTTATTATATTATTGCTGTACTTTTTACTCCCTTCTAATTAAGAACAGAGTGTCGACGATAAGTGCTAATTGAATAAAGGGAAAATAGCAAGCCCTTTGAAAATTAAATAAATAGGCCATTTTTTTTTCAATGTTTGTATTCTACAAGGAAATGAAGTATACTGATGTTGTCGAGTGTTACATGCCATGACGTACTCTCCCTGACGGACATATATAGTGCATTTCCGTTACATGTTGCTCAATACCTATGATTCAGTACATAACTACATAGCATCTATTGCAAAAGTACTAGTTCAAACAGATACAGCACGACAATTGTAGAACTTCTCAATTCATGTAACACTTGAAAGATATTCTAGGTTTAGTCAAAGGGATCAATTCCAAATACGTATTTTATGATGGACATAGTTGCAGCTAGCTTAAACGTCGCGTTTTGCCTTTTATTGTGTTTTTGATTTTGAATATGATATAAGTTATTGTCATATTTAATTCCAAAGATCTGATTACAAAACATATACTGTATTTAAACTTGGATTGTGGTATCATAGCTGGGATAATAATGCTTTATGAAGCTTATTTTTCTTCAAATATAATATCAGCACTGATAAGTTATATTTTTTATTCTTTTGGATGCAAGATCTGTTTTGTCTTGAACTTTGTTTTCATCTTGGAATTAGCAAAACGTTTATTCATGAAATACATATATTTACGGGTTTAATATATTCCTATCCTGTTACAGTACTCTTTCACACGCCCCACGTCTGGAGACATAAATTGTCATAAAAATATGATATCCACTTTAATGACTGACATACAATGCATATAATTTTTTGGCGTTGTCAAAGTTCAGAATGATATTATATCGTAGGACTTGAGGAAAAAGAAAGACAGCACAAAAACAAAAAATGCTGAATTTCAAAGGACATGCATTAATGCACGTGGATAATATTAACAGGTCGGTAACGGATGTTATCACACAAACAATTCCATTGATGTTGTAGACTCCGATCATGCCCGTGCTATTATTAAATGGTATTTGTTTTACATGTTATAAAAGTAGAATTACCACTAACTACATTGCACAGGTAACGCTATTATCAAACTCATTGTTGGTCTCTTATTATTGCTATGCAGGAATACAGAGAAAGTGCGAATTGTAAATACAAACTTACGAACACGATGTTATATTCAAAATGGCCATCTTTTACTACAATAGGACAGAAGTGTAATGGACACGAAAAAAATCTTCCAAGCTTAACTAACCATATATCAATTGAAAGAAGTTTAATTTTAAGACGAAAAAGTCGTGCTATCTCAGAGTAGTCTATTCGTTTCCAGAAGAATTCAAAGATCTACTGCAAGGACCAGGTCTGCGATTCTGTTGTGTCTGGACTGTGGATTGTTTTGGGAGTAACTCGATATGATTGCTACACAATCCTTTTATTTGTAAATAAACACAACAAATCTGTAAGTCTGACTTAAGCTGGATCAGTAAGTCTGCCCTAAGCTGGATCAGTAAGTCTGACTTAAGCTGGATAAGGCCGAACATCTAAATACAATTATTAATTTTATTTTTAAGATGATACATAAACAATGAAATATTAAAATTTTGATGATATATGTGTAAAAGTGTATTTTTTCCAAAATACATAACTATGCAATGGACAACTAAGATACCCTGGGGAATGGAATCTCATGAAATAAAGTGCACTGCTGTATTTAGTCCATGTGAGTTGAAATCATAATAATCTGGAAGATTTACAACAAGAATGAATTTACACTTGCATATCCTCAGGAGATTTGGAAGCTTGCAATATCTAAATTTTAAGAAAATTGTTCAAAACTAAGGAGTGGTAACTTTCTCGTGCATAGCTTTGTCCTTAGCTGATTTTGGCTTCTTTTGGTTATTTGTTGTCTATCATGATTTACAAATGTTCGGTAAATTGCTTTGATTTAATATACACTTATGAGACATAAGTTGTGGAAATGGCTTTATGCAGAAATTGAATTAACAGTGATTTTGGTCTATTGTTATTTTGTAAACATTGATATTAATGAAGAAGCAAATAGGTCTTGAGTTGACAAAATTTATGTTCATGATTCTAGTTAGTTCAGTAAAATCACAATCTAGTTATACACTCATATCTATTAGAAAGCACGCGTATTTCTAACATCTCCAAAAAACTTACATTCATTGAATATTATACAAAGAGGTCTTTATCTTTGTAGTCAAGAAATCGATATCAGAAATTGAGTTTGCAAGTCTAATCGTTCTACCTAATTTTATAAGTATAGTAATTTATGTGTTTATTATCTATGAATTCCCTTGGAGACCTTAAACTTATAGCCGTTCGATCGTAATGAGAGACATTTAATTCCGATGTCATCTGTAGATTTAAATTTCGTCCTAATTTCCTTAATGTATATGCATACTACAGCCCAGTCTATTTCGTCGAAATACTTTGAGTTGTTTATCACACCGATCACCACGCATGACTTGTGGTATTGCTCTTCGACTCTGAAATCCAAACTGTACAGTATGTTAAGGTTAATTCCTGTCTTAAAATCAAATCAAATCTGGAAATCTCACGTATTTCTTCTAAACACTGACATCTATATAAAATCTTCTCAATAACTTCATTTATGGAATGGCTTGTGGTATGCATACATTTTAATGAAACAAAAAAAGAAGATCAGATTGAAACGTCCCTTTGTTGATGTTGAAGAATAGCATCTGATTGATTGATTGATTGATGTTTTACGCAAACTTCAGCAATATTTCAGCTATATCGTGGCAAGAACTGTAAAGTATATTAACTAATTATAATAAGTGTATAAAAATATCAATATAAAACCAATCTATACAAGTAAAACAAATGTGTAAAATTTTAAAAATATAATGGCAGAATTTTTAGCTTAACTTACAATATTGGAAATTAGAAACTAGTTTAAGATTGATCTTTTTAAATCTTACTTAAGAAATTGATTGCTTTTAAAAATTGGACGATTTTGTCGCCAGCGTTATTTGTAAAAAGGTCTTTAAGACAATCAGCAGAATAAAATTCACGGCTGATATCAGCCACATCTTAACATTCAATTAAAACATATTCGATTGTATAAGGAAAATTACATGGATTATATTAAGGTCGATCATCACTGTTGAGGATACAACTATGTGTTGTTCTAGTGTGTCCAATACGACACCGGGTCAACACTACCGGTTCCCTACGGCTTTTACCGCAGGAACTGACTGGTTTACCGACGTCTGACTGTATTCCATGCAGTTTATTGTTTATCTGCAGAACACAATTGGCCTGCCATAACTTATTTATATTATTTAACGATGAAAGGCTTCATGTAAGTGTACGGTACTGGACAATCCGTAATCTCATCATCTAGCGCATTCTTCGCTTCCTGGTTAGCAATTGTGTTTCCATAAATCTCCGCTTGACTAGGGATTCAAACATAAATGACTTCTTTGCCTAATGATACAAGTGACTAGTAGAATTCGGCTATTTTCAAAATAATTGGGTGTTTTGTAATTGCCAAAACGCATGAAAGTGGAACGGAACAGATCTTAAACTTTTATGATTGCGATAAATCTACAAATTTAAGTGCTGAGTAAATAGCGTTAGCTTCAGCAGTAAATATGGAACTAGAGGATGGTAGTCGGAGAGTTTCTGTACGATCTCCAACAACAGCTGCAGAATCCATTTTGTCTCCATCCTTAGAACCATCTGTATAAATTTGCAAGTATTCAGGATGTTCAGATTTAATTCTTGCAAAATCCTGCTGGATAACCAGAGAATTGATATCAAACTTTTTATATTTGCGTAGTTAAATGCCGGTTTTGGTTTCAGCCATGGAAGTTTTTTGGCAGTTTCTACAGGGTTTTTTTCATCTAAATTTATGTTAGCAGATTCAAGGTGTGGTTTGATTCGAAGACCAAAAGATTTTACAATGTTTGGACGTTTTTCATAGTCAGCATTGTGAAGAGGTTTGAAAACACAGTTGTGATCAGGATAAAGAAGGATACACTTTAAGCTTTGTTGCATATTGTTAACCAAGTCTTCCAAAGATTGGTCATTGGATGCAACATAGAGACTCTCCACAGGAGAAGTCCTGACCGCACCCAAAAAAAGACGCAAACCTTTGTATCTAATAAATTAATATAATCTAGTTTTGATCGAATCACCCAACGATATAAATTTAACAAGTGTGGATCGTATTGCAAGGCAATACAGGAGTCCCCTACCGTTGGAATAATTCAGTGATACCAGCAAAAATAGTTAAAGAAAAGTTTTCCTAGCCCAAGGCCCATAACTTCGTCAAAAATCAATGGACCCAACCCATACTCAAACTTGATATGTAACCCATAGTAGTTGATTATCAATGCAAATATCAGCTTAATATCTGAAACGGTTTAGAAAAAAGGCTGAAAAACCTATATTTTACCCAAATTTTCTAAGTCAAAGGCCCATAACTCAGTCCAAAATCAATGGACCGGAACCAAACTCGAACTTGATCTGTAACCCATAGTGGTAGACTCACGTAGCGAATATTAGCTTCATATCTGAAACGGTTTAGAAAAAAGTTCGGAAAACTTATATTTTACCAAAATATTCTCTAAGTCAAAGGCCCATAACTCCGTCCAAAATCAATTGACCGGAACCAAACTCAAACTTGATCTGTAACCTATAGTGTTAGACTCACGTAGCAAATAAAAGCTTCATAGCTGAAACGGTTTAGAAAAAAAGTCTGGAAAACCTATATTTTACCAAAATTTTCTAAGTCAAAGGCCCATAACTGCGTCCAAAATCAATTGACCGGAACCAAACTCGAACTTCATCTGTAACTCATTATGGTAGAATCACATACCAAATATTAGCTCAATATATGAAACTGTTTAGAAAAAAACCCGGAAAACTGATATTTTACCAAAATAGTCAAAGTCCTAGTCAGCCATAACTCCGTCCAAACTCAGTGGACCGAAACCAAACACGAACTTCATCTGTAGTTCATATTTGTTGACTAACATACCATGTATTAACTCAATATATGGAACGGTTTAGAAAAAAACTCCGGAAAACTGATATTTTCCGAAATAGTCAAAGTCCAAGTCCCATAACTCGGTCCAAACTCAGTGGACCGGAACCAAACACGAACTTCATCTGTAACTCATGATGGCAGACTCACATACCAAATATAAGGGCAATATGTGGAACGGTTTAGAGAAAAAGTCAAGAAAACTGATATTTTACCGAAATAGTCAAAGTCCAAGTCCAATAACTCCAACCAAACTCAGTGGACCGGAACCAAACACGAACTTCATCTGTAACTCATGATGGTAGACTCACATACCAAATATTAGGTCAATATATGGAAAGGTTTAGAAAAAAGTCCGGAAAACTGATATTTTACAGAAATAGTCAAAGTCCAAGTCCCATAACTCCGTCCAAAGTCAGTGGTCCGGAACCAAACACAAACTTCATCTGTAACTCATGATGGTAGACTCACATACCAAATATTAGGTCAATATGTGGAACGGTTTAGAAAAAAGGTCCGGAAAACTGATATTTTACCGAAATAGTCAAAGTCCCATAACTCCGTCCAAAGTCAGTGGTCCGCAACCAAACACGAACTTCATCTGTAACTCATGATGGTAGACTCATATACCAAATATTTGGTTAATATGTGGAACGGTTTAGAAAAAAGTCCGGAAAACTGATATTTTACAGAAATAGTCAAAGTCCAAGTCAGCCATAACTCCGTCCAAACTCAGTGGACCGGAATCAAACACGAACTTCATCTGTAACTCATGATGGTAGACTCACATACCAAATGTTAGGTCAATATACGGAACGGTTTAGAAAAAAGTCCGGAAAACTGATATTTTACCGAAATAGTCAAAGTCCAAGTCCCATAACTCCGTCCAAAGTCAGTGGTCCGGACCCAAACACGAACTTCATCTGTAACTCATGATGGTAGACTCACATACCAAATATTAGGTCAATATGTGGAACGGTTTAGAAAAAAAGTCAGGAAAACTTGAGTGTGACGGACTGACGGACGGACTGACGAAGTGCAAACCTAAAGTCCCCTTCGGCGATCCCGGTAGGGGACTAATAAAACAGTGTAGTGTAGCAGATTATGTCAAAATATGTAAAAATCTTGCACTTGGTGATGCAAGCATGAGATTTGGTATACATATTTCTCTAACACCCTATTGCTCACACAGAACGTTAGCCACTCGAAAAATTCAACATGGCGGCCATTTTTCAAGATGGCGACCAAGTCGACAAAATTTACAAATTTTGCTATATAATAATTTTGTCACGAGTTTTTTTTTTTTTTTTGTTAGAAAGGCCCGTTTTCATTTGTCAATGGATGAATTAGATTCTTAATAAATAGGAAAAAGAAGGGAAACGGGGAATGTGTCAAAGAGACAACGACCCAAAGGGGAGTAATAACAATTCAAAGCCACCATAAGATCTCCAATGAACGGTGAGTATTGATAGTTGAATTTATGCTTTAATCTATTTATTATGTTTCAAGAGACCTTGCTGGGGAGATAAAAACGTAACATTCATTTCTGTATAAGAGTGTTTATCGTACATGTAGCACAACCAGGGCACACTGGTGACATCACTGCTGTGAAACTCAGCATGGGGTTCAATACCAGCTATACCAAAACATGAATCAAAGTATAGTGTTCCAAATACTATCTGAACAGCCCTACGACAAATCTGTGTTTTGTTTTATAGTCAGATAGTCGCTACTGAATAGACAGGATGTGCCAGCGCGGGAGAGCCGAGCCAAGGGAAACGGGGCATTTGTTACGCGGATGGTGTACAGATCGCACGGAACTTAATTGGTATAAGATGAACGATCGGGCTAAGTGTAGGTATTTCAATGAATTCCGAACTTAGTTGTATCCCATATTTCAATGTGCGTTTAATAATTTTAGGTGGTAGAGGGATAAACCCTCGGCCTTGAATTTATAATCAAGTACAAATATATATCTTATAACTAACTGGAACAAATGTTGTGCTATCCACACTACAGTCGGTACTCGACACAACTTTTAAAAATATCTAATGCCTGAAGGCATTTGTTTTTTAGCATTTTGATATGGGGAAGAAATGAAGGTTTACTATCAAAAATTAAACCAAGAAACTTGGCCTCTTTTACTATAGTAATAAGGCTTTTGTACAGTTTTAGCTCTGGATCTGGGTGCACTTTTCGTTTACAACAGAAATGTGTTCCAACTGTTTTAGAGCTGGAAAATTTAAAACCGTTTTCAACAGCCCATTTTTCAATTTTGTTGAAGCAGAGTTGTCTTTCTATATTATTCATGTTTTTGCAACGATAGCAAAACAGAAAATCATCTACATAAAGAGATCCATTAATGCTATCTTTCAAAACTTGGGCAAAACTATTTATTTTGATACTAAATAGTGTGACAGAGAGGATGCTTACTCGCGCAACACCTATTTCTTGTTCAAATAACTAAATACCGAAGTTACTGTAAATTTAAATTCTGCATATGCGCATTTCGACAACTTATGTCTCTTCAGTGCAGATAAAATGTAAACGTTTGGAAGACCATTAACTCAAAGATGTTTAAAAACTGATGGAGAGCAACTAACCGATATGATCTGAATGTAAAGCCAAAAATCAGCTAAGGAAAGAGCTTTGCATGAGGGAGATACTCCTTAGTTTTCAACAAAATTTACAAGAATTAAGATATTGTAAGGTTCCAAATAGAATCGGCTTTCGGGTCAGCACCGAAGTACTGACTACTGGGCTGGTGAATACCCTCGGGGACTACAGTCAACAAGCAGTGGCATCAACCCAGTGGTAATAAATAACTAAATACCGAAGTTACTGTAAATTTTATTCTACATATGCGCATTTCGACAACTTATGTCTCTTCAGTGCAGATAAAATCTAAACGTTTGGAAGACCATTAACTCAAAGATGTTTAAAAACTGATACAGAACAACTAACCGATATGATCTAAATGTACATGTAAAGCCAAAATCAGTTAAGGACAGAGCTTTGCATGAGGGAGATACTCCTTAGTTTTCAACAAAATTTACAAGAATTTTGATATTGAAAGGTTCCAAATAGAGTTGGCTTTCGGGTCAGCACCGAAGTACTGACTACTGGGCTGGTGAATACCCTCGGGGACTAACAGTCAGAAAATGTGTCAAACGAGTCAGAAAATGTAGAGTTGATCCTACCAATAAATTCACGATCCTTGAAAACATACTCAATGTGTCCAATACGACATCAGGTCAACACTACCTGTTCTCTACGGGTTTTACCACAGGAACCGACTTGATTACCGACGTCTGACTGTATTCCATGCAGTTTATTATTTATTTGTAGATCCCATTTGGCCTGCCATAACTTGAAAAAGAATTTGACGATTAAAGGCTTCATGTCAGTGTACGGTACCGGACAATCCGCCATCTCGTCATCTAGTGCATCCTTGGCTTCCTGGTCAGCAACTTTGTTTCCACAGATCCCCACATGACTAGGGATCCAAACATAAATGACTTCTTTGCCTAATGTTACAAGTGATTTGTAGATTTGGGCGTTTTGTTTTTCGACTTTCAATTGCCAATAGGTAAGAAAGTGAATGGGAACAAATCATGAATTTATTTGATTGCGATAAAGCTTCAAATTTAAGTGCTGAGTAAATAGCGTTAGCTTAAGCAGTAAATATGGAACTAGGGGATGGTAATCGGAGAGTTGCTGCACGGTCTCCAAAAAACGGCTGCAGAAGCCACACTGTCTCCATCCTTAGAACCATCTGTGTAAATTTGCAAGTATTCAGGATGTTCAGATTTAATTCTTACAAAGTCCTGCTGGTTAACCAATGGATTGGCATCAACCTTTTTGTGTTTGCGTAGTTCAAAATTAAATGTTGGTTTCGGGTTCAGCTATGGAGGGTTTTTAGGAGTTTCTGTAGGAGCTATTTCATCTTAATTTATATTAGCAGATTCAAGGTGTGGTTTGATACGAAGACCAAAAGGTTGTGTAACGTTTGGTCGTTTTTCATAGTCAGCTTTGTGAAGAGGTTTGAAAATACAGTTATGAGTAGGATTAGAAGGATACGCTTAAGTTTTGTTGCATAATGTAAACCAAGTTCGATACGTCTTTTTTCCAAGGATGGTTAATTAGCTGTAACATAGAGACTCTCCACAGGAGAAGTTCTGAACGCACCCAAGGAAAGACGCAAACCTTGGTGGTGAACGGTATCTAATATTTTAATGTATGATTTACGAGCGGAACCGTAGATAAAGCATCCATAATCTAGTTTTGACCGAATCAACGATAGATATTAATTGAATAAAACAGTGCTATCCACACCCCCGTCGGTACTCGACTCAACTTTTAAAATATCTAATGGCTTTGGGCATTTGTTTTTTAGCATTTAGATATAGGGAAGAAATGAAAGCTTACTATCAAAAATTAAACGAAGGAACTTGGCCTCTTTTACAAAAGTTATAGGGTGATTGTATAGTTTAAGCTGTGGGTCTGGATGCAGTTTCCGCTTACAACAGAAATGCATCCCAACTGTTTTTGAGCTTGAAAATTTAAAACCATTTTCAACTGCCCATTTTTCGATTCTGTTTAGACATAATTGCATCTGGCGTTCTATGTTATTCATGTTTTTTCCACGATAGCAAATCAGAAAATGATCTACATAATCTGGTGTATTCCTCTGTATTTTTAGATTTTAAGTTAAGTTTGTTTCGTTTTTTTTTTGTACTTTAATTCTCTGGAATGTGGGTCCTAGATTTTTAGAAGAATGTTTTTCAAATGTTTCTCCCAGTTTTATTTGCAATATCTTGTTCAGATGTTAAAATATCTGGTCCGTTTTTGATGTGATGGACTTTAGCTTTTCTATTTTCACCCTTGATTTTTTGTACCATATTCCATACTTTGTTCATAGGGTAATGGCAATTTAATTTTGTTTCAAGGTTCTTCGAGCTTTTGCACGAAAAATGTGAAAATTGCCAAGATTGTCCGTCGTTGGATGTTTATTTAAAAGTTGATCTGCTTTTTTAAGATTTCTGAGAGCATCATCACAGTCATCGTCAAATCAAGGTTTCCCAGGCCGTTTGGGTTTGCCGAGGTTTTCGGTATAGATTTATCCGCAATGGAAAGTATTTTTTCACTGAAAAGACTTTAGCGATCAAGAACATCTTCAACAGTTGAGATTTCAATTCTTCTCTACATAAATTTTTATAGAGACCAATCAGCTTTATCAAATTTAAAGCGCTGTGGCTTTTCACCAGTAGTAGAATAAAGATGTTGAAGAATGATGGGAAATCGATCACTACTACATAAGTCATCGTGTACTTTCCATGTGAAGTCCAACAGTAGGGATGGGTCAGTTATAATTAGGTCTTTAGCTGAGTAAGCCCCATTTCCAGGGTGTAAATAAGTGTGTGAAACGTCATTAAAGATGCATAAACCTTCCTGCGACATTATCTTTTGACCTCTGTCATTCAAAGCAGAACTGCCCAATAATGGATTGTGAGCATTGAAATCACCCATTATTATAAATGGGGTGGGCAGTAGGTCGGTCAAGTTTTTAAGTTGACTCAGACTTGGGTTGTGATTAGGTGGTAAATATACAGAACGTCTTTTGCCTTACTTGTGTTTTTCATGTGTTTTCCCCTGATAGATTGTAGCCATAGCAGATATTTCTTGTTATCCCCCTTTTTCATTTGTCATCTCAGAGCAGTTTATCTATTTCCAGAAGAATTCACATATGTACTGCAAAGACCGGGTCTACGATTCTTATTTTATATTGACTGGAAAATTGATAAGGTTATTACACAATCCTGTTATTGTCAGATAAACACAGTGCATCAATTAGTCTGACTTAAGCTGGATTAGGTAGAACATCTTTATTAGCCTCCTTGATTTTGTTTTTAAGATGATATTCGAACAATACATTAGTAAAATTTTGAGGATATATGTGTAAAAGTGTATTTTTTCCAAAACTCATAACTATACCAGGGCATTTACTCGACAACTAATGGTGAATAAAAGGATATGGAGTAAATGCACATGTGACTATGTCTCTACAAATACATGGTAAAAAACAAGCAAAGGAACAACGCTTTTATTGTTGTTCATCTTGAAGTCACCATGAGGACTTCAACAATGAGCTTTGCTCATAACTCATAGTAAGTTCAAGACGGCCACTAGCACCGGTATAAGCGGAATTCTTTGCTAATACCTTAGGGAATTGAATCTCATAAAATAAAGTGCACTGCTGTAGTTATTCCTTTTGAATTGAAATCAAAATGATCTGAAGATTTACAACAAAATGGAGTAAAAAAGATAACAGGAAACACCTACAATGGCCGAAAAACATAGCCACATGCCAGAAAGTAAATAGGAACTGCACAAGAAAAAAAAAAACCACAATAAAAATACAAAAGACAAACATAAACAACGATAGGAACTCGGGACAGCCGGACTTGGTACCGGCACTAGCAAAAGCCAGCGGTAGGGTTAAACCGGTTTATGGGTACCCAAACCTCCCCTTTCTCTGTCCGGTTTCCCTATCTTAGAATAAACATACGAATAAAACCCATACAGGTAGACTACTAACTCCATGACCACAATCTAGGAAAGAAAAATGGGGGGACAAAACGTAATTTTGAAAGATGGGTCAAAGAGTGCTCGCCGCTAAACTGCCGGCTAGCTCAAGGAGCCTAGTCCGCTGGTAAAACACTGTCGCACTACGGAAGGAAAATCAAATTCAAAACTCCCAATGGGTTTGGTAAAGAATCGTCATGTATTTCAGTAGACATCGGCAGTATCAGTGAGAGGCCAGTATGTGTGTAAAATCCTCAGGTCACTGGATCCCAAAGCTAATTTAACGGACACGTGCAGAATATCCTGTCGATATCCCCTATTGCGTAAAGAATGTAAGTTACGTCCCAGTTTTTCTGGATTTTTAATCAGTTTCTGGCATTTTTTAACAACATTTCCGTAAAATCGAGGATGGGAAATGCCCTTAGAAATAAGCTGTTTGCGAGTGACATTATATTTAGAAGTCAGATGTTCATATCTTCGATAAAACTTTTTAAATGTATTTAACAATTTATGAAATCTGTAACCTTGCTGCAAAAGTTTTGAAGTAATAGTAAGGTTACGTTCATTGAAGTCGTCAAGAGTAGAACAAACGCGTGCGAATCGTACCAGTTGAGAAATATAAACTCCGTAGGATGGGGCTAGAGGAACGTCGCCGTCAAGAAAAGGGAAATTAGTAATACTGAAATCAAAATCATC
>MJUU01056351.1:185456-205158 GCA_002080025.1 Modiolus philippinarum
ATATCGTCAATATACCTGCTGTTATCGTTGAAAATTGAAATAAGTTTATCACTGTTTTGTATGGTCCCATTTTGTAATTTTTTCATGAAGTCACGTTCGTAACAGAAAAGAAAAAGATCTGCAATGAGAGGTGCACAATTTGTACCCATGGGAATTCCAATGACCTGTTGATAAACAATGTTGCCAAAACGAACAAAAATGTTGTCAAGCAAAAGATTAAGTGCTTTAATCGTATCATCACACGTCCAGGAGGAATGATTGTTGTAAGTGATATTAGAAAAGAATCCTTGCGTTTTGTTACAACAAATAAACTGCAGTCCAGAAAATTTAAAAGACCATTTAATCAATTGTCCCAATTTAGATTTTATCAGATTATGCGGAAGTGTTGTATAAAGTGTAGAAAAATCATAACTGTCGATAGATGAAACTGGTTTTTGTATTGATTGCAATTTATCTAAAACTTCAATAGAGTTTTTTACACTCCAAACGTAATTGACACCAGAGTTTTGATAAGTTTTTTCACAATATTTTATAATTAGGTCCTTTATACAAGAAAGTGCACTGGTTAAATGGATGGACAAGTTAGTAGTAGAACAATTACTCGATGCCGAAATAAAACGATGCTTGTACGGGTTTTTGTGAAGCTTAGGAATCCAGTACATAGTAGGCAAGGTGTTATCTTTAGGTGGAACTTTGAGCATTTCTGTGTCCTTGTAATGTTGTTTGATGAAAGTTTGTTCATCACAATTGTTAGCACAAAAGAATGAATTTACACTTACATATCAATATAGAAAGCAGAATTTGAAACTTGCAATATATAACATGTATAAATTTAAGGAAAATTGCTGAAAACTAAGGAGTAGTAACTCTGTACTTAGCTGATTTTAGCTTTTAGCTTTTTTGTTGTTTGCTCTCTATAAGATTTAAGGGAGTACGAGCCTCAGATTTTCAGAAGCATTCGATATCCTCGGGTTTTATCCATTTAAAGAGTGTTAATTTTTTTTGCACATGGATCATATTTTCTTGGTCATAGGGCAATTTAAAATGTATGAAGTAGACAGTGTATAAAATTTAATCAACTTCCAATTATATTTTCATATATTTAAATGCATATTAACTTCTTATGCAAATTAAAGGAAAACTCTAGAGAGAACTGTTTCCCGCCAAAATTTTAACATCTAATATCTCAAAACTTCCTTCATGGATTTTCAAAATGTTTTGCTCAAGTTGTTCCACTAGCAGTGCTCTTCAAAGCAAAAGGTCAGCATTTTAATTCTAATTACAAAATTTCAGAGACTCGTACTTCCTTAAAATTGCTCAGTTGTCTGAAGGGCTTTATGTAGTAATTGAATTTACACTAATTTTTGTCTGTTGTTATTTTGTAAACATTGATATTCAAAGAGAAATAAACAGGCTTTTAGTTTAAAAAATTATGTTCAAGTTTCTAGTTATATCAGTAAATTCACATACCAGTCATACCTTACATAATCATACCTAAAAGGAAGCATGCGTGTTACTTATTTTCTAACATCTCAAAAAACTTGCAATCATTAAATATTTTTCAAATAAGGTCTATATCTTTGTGAATAAATAACGTAGGTTGAGGCTTCATAAATCAGAGCATATTTGACTAGCATGAGTAACTGCTTTTTCTGAAATATTCACGACTGATTCAAGGAACAACTATCTTGTATGCCAATGATTCCGGTCATTGATGTGTTTTATGAATTCAATTTTCTTGTCCTGAAGTTGGCGTTAAACATCAATCAATCAATCAATCAATTTTCTTGTCGACTTATCGACTTTCGGGCTAGTGCCGAAGTATTCGAATACTGGGCACGTTGTACTGACAGCACATCAGCAGAGACATAGATCCAGTGGTACTAAATAACAAAATACCGAAGTTAAATGTCTCTTCATTAAAGATCAAACTAAAACAATTGGAAAACCAAAGCCGAGTAAAGGGCTTCGCCTAGGGCAGTATGATACGACTACAGCATGTCCACCAAAGAAATTTGAACAAGTGTAATCTAAAAGTTAATGTGGATACATTAAAGAGCTTGATACAATGACTGGAATGACACAACAAGGAGCTTGACACAGTAATTATTTGGATGTAAACTAGAAGACATTAAAATTAGCACTTTTGATTCTTGCAATCGTGGAAACTGTAAGAGTGATGCTTAATCTGTTGACATACTTCTGACAGCTTACATCAAGATCAATGAATGAAAAAAATCAAATTGAAATAAGATAAATTGATTTATTGATGTTTTACTCCAACTTCAGCATTATTTCAGCTATATTGTGGCGGGAACTGTTGAGTATATTGACCAATTTTAATAAATACATAAAATATCGAAATAAAACCATATAGTAACATAGAAGTAAAAACATATGTGTAAAATGTTAAAAAAAAACATAATAGAATAAATTTTGGTTAACAGTAACAATATTAGAAATTAGAAACTTTTTTTAAAAATTGATCCATTTAAATCTTACTAAATAAAACAACGGCAGTAGAATACCGAAGGAACAAGGGAAGCGATGACTACAAAAATCGAAGTCCAAAGACATGGCAAAAACGGTAACAGATAAAAACAAAGACAAAGCAAGGACGTGAAATTGATTGTTTCTAAAAATTGAACGATTTTTGTCACCAACTGAAAATTGGCACCGTCTACACATGAAATAAAAACATGTTGAATTGTATAAGGACAATGGCATGAAATTCATTCAGGTCAATCATCACTATTGAGAAAAGTGTATCCAATACGTCATCGGGTTAACATTACCTGTTCCCTACGGTTTTTACCGACGTCTGACTGTAATCCATTCGGTTTATTATTTATTTGCAGATCCCATTTGGCCTGCCATAACTTTAAAATGTATTTAACGATTGAAGGCTTCGTGTCGGTGTTCGGTACTGGACAATCCACCATCTCGTCATCTAGTGCATCCTTGGCTTCCTTGTCATCAACTGTGTGTCCATAGATCCCGACATGACTAGGGATCCAAACATAAATGAACCCTTTGATTAATGCTACAAGTGACTTGTAGAATTCGGCTATTTTCGATATCCGATAAAAATAATGATTTTACATATTTTCAAAAATTGCAATTTCGACCCTTTGACCACTCATAGTTCAGAAATGGTAAGAGATACGCCAAATCTGTTTGTATACTACAGAAAACTTACAGCTAGAGAAATTTAAAAAAAAAAGAAAAAAAACAAGAGGCTCTCAAGAGCTTGTACCGCTCACCTGGGTCCTGCAGCACTATAATTCCCAATTGATAGTCCATCTTTGGTGGTGTATGTTCATAAAAATCAGAAACTTTAAATTTAATTTAAATCTAATTAAAATTGTTCAAGCAGTTTCAGAGATTTCTGAATGCAGTTTCCAAACTTAAGGGGCCTATGTTAATCTACGTTACCTGCTGGCAGCTATTTAACATAAAACTTTGAAGAGGGTCACATAAGGACTATCATATCAAAGTTCTACTGAAATTGTTCAAGCAGTTTCATAGGAGAAGATCTTTTTATGCCTTTCCCACTGGGTCCAATGTTAAACTAAGTTTTGCTAGTGGTGGCCATGTCGGAAGACGGATCAGCACCAAAGTAACAAGCTTGGTCAAAATCTCACAAGTTTCATTTATGCAATGTTTAAATTGAATCCATTCAATGGTTTTCCATGATATCTTTGTAAGCATTCCCCCTTAGGGTCCAATTTATTGCTGACAGCCACGTTGGATGATGGATCAGTACTGAAATAACAACACTTGGTCAGCTTCTCATAAGCAAAGTTTGGATTAAATCTCTATAAGAATATCTTTTGTTGCTGGTGACACTTGGTAAGCACCTGACGGGCATGTCAAGTCATGTTTGATTTAAATCCATTCAGCAGTTCTCTAGAAGATCTTTGTGTGCATTTCCCATAGGGTCCAATGCTGTGAGTCATGTAAGATGACAGATAGGCACCAAAGTAATAACACTTGGTCAGCACCTCATAAACATCATTCATGCCAAGTTTGGTTCAAATCCATTCAGTGGTTCTAAAGTAGAAGTTCTTTGTATGCATTTTCCCGTTAGGTCAAATGGTAAACTAAGTTTCCCGCTGGCGGCCATCTTGGAAGCGGTCGGGAAACTTGAATGTGTTCAATAAAATATCGTCCTTAACATGCTGAACATCTTTGCAATTTAAACTTGACCTCTGTCTCAAAGCGTTTTTGAAATATAGGACAAAAAGTAAAAAAATCACGAAAAATTTGACCAATAAAGGACCGCAACTCATATAGGTACTTGGATTTTCTTCAAAATATCCATGTGGGTAGATCTTAACATGCTGAACATTTTGGCATTTTAAACTTAACCTCTATCTGTTATAGTTTTTTTAATAAAAAATAAAAAAAAACATCAAAATTTTGAAAATTTTACGGAAAAAGGGCATAACTCTTAGACGGGTCATCAGATTGTCTTCAAAATTTTAGCATGGGTAGATCTTCTCATGCTGATCTTTTTTATTGCTGTCAGATTTTTGATATCTGTAACGGTTTTTGTGTTATTTGCCAAAAACTGTAATTTACCCCTATGTTCTATGTTTAGTAACGGCAGCCAGTTTGTTTGACCTAAGACATTCAAAATAATAAATTTGAAACTAGATACCCTAGTAAAGATTCAGTTAAAGTTTGGTTCTATTTGACCCAGTGATTTTAGAGGAAAAGATTTTTGAAATTGAGCTAACGACGGACGGACGACGGACGCAAAGTAATGGCAATAGCTCACCCTGGCATAGCCAGGTGAGCTTAAAAAAGCCATCGACATCCGATGGAAAAAAAATATGCAATCTGCACGTTTGCATTTATGACCCCGTTTTGCCCCTCATAGATCAAAAAGGAAACAAATCTCAAAAATCTAATAAATAAGTGCTATATTTATTTCTCATAAGGAATCAACTGAAACAAACTGCACCAAAAACGGAATAAAAATAAAGAATAAAAAATTTTGAGATTGGCCCCTTGTGGGCTCCATTTAAACGATACATGTCACGTGAAATCAACTGACATACTCCCGATAAGAAATTTTTCAGTAGTGCCATGAAAAAAAACCTTATCAAAATGCGATTAGTAAAAATAAATTTTTTAGCCAAAAAATGCGAAAATATCCGATTTTTCCCCTTTTTATTTTTTTTTTAAACGGGAGAGACCATAATGACCAAAACCTATCCACACCTTTTTTGTGCTAGGGAGCATTGTGTTAAAATTTCACAACGATTGATTAACTTGAACTGAAGTTAATGACTAATAACAAAACTGTCTACAGACGACGACGACAACGTCGACAGCGCCATACCCTAATACGACCTCATTTTTTTTTCGGTCGTATACAAATATGTAACACCTGAAAGAAAAATAATCAGTAAGATCTAAATAGAGAGCAAAAATTAGCTAAGGACATAGCGATATACGAGGCAGATACACCTTAGTTTTCGACGAAATTTATTAATTTGCAAGTTTCCAAATATCGAATTTCGTGCCAGTACCGAAGCAGTTGACTACTGGGCCGATGAGAATCATCTGGGACTAATAGTCCACCAGAAGAGGCATCGAATCGGTGGAAATAACAAAATACCGAAGTTACTGCATAATTTGCATGATATGACCTTTCGACAACTTATCGTTCTTCAGTGCAGATCAAGTAAAAAAATAAAAACAAAATATAAATCCTGACAGAGAATAAATAAAGATGCTGTTGTCATCTATTGCCGTGAAATCCATCAGGTATTTGCACTCTTTTGCTAAAGCATTGATACCTCTGTAACAAATATAATTCGTTTAATTTAGTAATTCAGATGTTTCTTAAAGAGTTCATTATTCTGTTAGTTGGAATAAACATGTGTTTGTCTTCTATGAACTCCCTTGGATACCTAGAACTTGTAGCCGCTCCATCGTAATGAGAGAGACATTCTATTCCGAAGTCATCAATAAATTTAAATTTAGTCCTTATTTTCTCTATTTCGATATCATTTGTCATGCGTGTAAATACAAAAGTGGATGCTTAATCATTCGGTAACAATACGAGTTTTATTTTTGGATAAATCGTTCAAGATGGCTCCAACAGTAGCATACTTCAGCCCAATCCATTTCGTCAGGGATAATTTAGTAGATTAGGTTGTTTGTTAAGAAATGCTATGAGTTGTTTACGAGACCGATAACCGCGCATGTAGGATTAAGGTATCATACCTAAATTGGTTTTGCCCTATTTGTCTTTGTTAAATTGGTTATTTTCTGAGAATCATAGCACATTTTCTGTCATTTCAAATAAAGCAACACTTCTAACCTATCTAGATATTTATATATCATCTATATATCTTCTTCCCTATTTGATTGGATATATAATGAGCCTCCCCCCAAAAATTGATGGCAACATTCAATTCATACAAAAAATACGCTCCACGAGAAGTAATAAACAAGCAAAATCCAAATTTCACTTTCACTGCCAACCCGTGAAATGGTCATGTCATTATCTTACCTAAACAAGTTTACTGGAACTTATATGATTTAAATAAAGATTTTTCGGGGAACCTAAGATATTAAGATTTTTCAAACAGTATACAGTTAATTAGATTGGAATGCATTGCAAGAAATATTGAACTTAATACCATAGAAATATGCATACTCCATGTATTATGGTACTATTTTAACATGCAACCTCTACGACTGGGAAATCCAAATTGGACACCATCTTTGATTAATGCATGTCTAAAATTGAAATCTAAACCGCATATCATACGTATTTCCTCTAAATTCTGACATCGATATGAAACTTCCTCAATTACTTCATTTGTGGAATGGTTTGTGATATGCAGACATTTTAATACAACAACAAAAAATAGAGATCACACTGAAATTCGAAACACTCTTTTAAACGCCGATTAGTTGATATTGAAGAACGTGGATAACAGACATGATTTTGTCCAATTATGAAATAATAGGAAATACTGCCTAAAAAATAGGAAACAGGGGTTTAGCCCTGTGAAAACATCATTTTCTTGTTGGTTCTACAAAACTGAACAACTTTTGAGATAATTTTCTGACTCAAAAAATAGGAATTCCTATTTAAATAGGAAAATAATCATGTCTGGTAATTTGATTGAAGAGGTCAAATGTCGGGTCTTTTTTTTTACAATGACCTTGAAATGTAGCCCGTTGCCAAATCGACTGTGACAGACAGCCTGCGTTTCAGAGTAGACAAACATAAAATACTGTCAAAACCAATTCACTAAGCGTCAAAAATTTGACCTCAAAGCTCCTCTGAACAAAAGGGTATCTACCTCGTGCAAAGCTCTGTCCTTACCTGATTTGGTTTTCTATTCAGATCATATTGGTAATGTGTTCTTTTATGCTTTTACACATATTTTGATTCATGGATTTCAAGATATTTTGATTTGATCTGCAACGAGGAGGCATATTTTGTTGAAATGACCATATGCAGAAACTAAATTCATAGTAAATAACTTATTTTGCTATTTATCTTCTTTATCTTCATTTTTGATGTAAAAAGCTGCGCTGATGCTAAGGCTCTTGATAACTTCTGATTTCCACAACAATACTTATCGTTCGATTTATATGGGAATCTATTTTCTCTAATTTCTATCCAGTTTTCACATTTCCTGAACGGGTGTGGAAACATTTGTTCTCCTCTCTAGAGAGGAGAACAAGTTTCGTGAAATGTCCCGCCAAATTTTTCGGAACACAATCCTCGGTGTTTTTCATCCAGTCATTAGAGAAACAGTTTCCAAAACTTAAACACGTTAATTACGAATTTTCTCTTATCTCGTTAGATAAATTCTAAAATGTTTAACAGCTCGGCAAGCCTCGCTTTTGAACATTTGCAAATTCATTTAACTCGATATGAGAAATTTCATAATCAACAAGTTCTCGTTACGGAAACTATATTTTCACAGTGGCCGGCCAGTTTTAGATGGTTCGATCGTATGCTCCATTGGTCACAACTTACTTATCAACATTTGGTTTCGAATAAGTATGAGATGTAACTATACTACTTTAAAGTATGGTAATTGTTTTATTAATGACATTATAGGAAAACATTAAATTCGGAGTTTATCGATGTGTAAACGCGGCCGACTCATTCACAAGGGCTTTTTTGTAAATTTGTGAGCGAAAGGCCACATTTACTATCAATACACTCCTCCAAAATTACTTTTATCTCTTATAATTCAATCCTTTGAACTTAAAATAACGTTGTCAGTGAATTTAACGTCACGTAAATCTGCACTACTTTTCCTCAGATCGGACTAATGTGCAAGAAGCGTTTATCAAGAAAAAAAATGTTGTTCATGACGTTGACCGATGAAATTTGACATTGCAATAGCAATTGGAATTATAAGGTGTTGATATCTTTCAAATAAATCTGCTCCTCTGTTTGCACTTCTTTTTCATTCAAATGTTTCAAAGATCAAAAACACATGACATAACTAATATGAGATGTGTGGTGTACCATCAAACTAAGACACTTGAAAATACCCGAATTTCATTATTTTTTGAACTCCTATAGTGTAATAGAATAAATATTTAAGAACAAAATTTTAAAAAAAAATCCCCAACTTCGATCCTCATCTCTATCTCTGAATCTTGATAGAGTACAAGATTTAGTTGTACAATATTATACAATTACGGTCTTCTACAGAAGTCGATACTAGTTTTAATATAGATTTAAAATTTTATTTTGACCGATGCTGAAAGCGGAGATTTATATTTATATTTTTAGGACTATAAAAACTCACATCGACCTAGAAATATGAATTCGTTGGCATTTCAACGATTATTTCAGGACTTGTGAAAATGAAATTACAGGTACCTCTGTATTTAGTACTCCGAACTCTACACATCGAAATGCAGGCAAGTATAATTGGCTACCCGTACATTATTTTATGTTTATGACATAGTTTCTTGTTTATTTAATTTGTGAAGTAAAATACTTGATTCTTCAACTCTTTTATTGTATAATGCTTTATATTAAATTCATAATTAAATGACTCTCATTTATAATCATAATACAATATTTTTGTTTTTACGGCAAAAATATTGGTAATTTAAATATAAATACCAGTATTCAAATATTTATCATACTATTTTAAGCAAGTCAGATTTAATTTATACACTCATGCCCAAAATACACACATTCATTTCAATGGATGAACATACACATAAGCAATGAAGGGATGTGGAGTAAAAGCAAATGAGACAAAATATCCACAAATACGTGGAAAAACAAGCAATGGAACAACGGTTTTATTGTTGATCTTCATCTTGAATTCAACATGAGGCCTTCATCAATGAGCTATGCTTATACCTCATAGTAAGTTCAAGACGGCCCCTAGCACCCCTCACTACATATACATATGCATGCATATTAACAAATATATGTATATGGCAACAAACATATTGCATATTCCCTAAACATTATTTAAAAACAGCGAAAAAGAGATGATATAAAAGCATAGACAAGAGGTGTCAATTGGAAAGAAAAAAATAACCCTTCACAGAGGCAAACAAACACTTTATATGTCTCTGACACGCATAGCTATAAACAAGGTAATTTCAAATTCTGTCTAAAAGAAAAAGATAGTGGGTACAAAAATGTATTAGGGAATAAACATATATTACAATCCTTTGAAATCTAACAAAAATGTTCTGTAAAAATACAGAGGACACAGGTCTGAAAAAAATAATAACATATAACCTCCAATCCAATGTCACATCCATCTTCAACCTAATACTAGAGCAAAGAGTTACAATTAGATATCTTAATGGCAAACATAAAGCTGTACGCTCTTAAAGTGTCTGTTCATCCCTGAGGTTGCGCTATAATTTGATATTTATGCACTTTCCATTCACACCTTGACTTCCAAGCAAAACTTGCATACATATATATCAACCCTGTGTCACTTCTTACATTTATTTATCAGCCCTTTTTAGATACTACAGGAATGGTAACAAGTGGTTCCAGCAATTATTTGCTTTTTTCTATGGGATTATTTTTTCACAGAATATATATTTTTTTTATTAAACCATTTTCCTTCCAGTATGCCAATGCCAATTCTCAATGCCAGGTTATTAATTTGTTCACCATTAATTTTGACCTATAGATATAGAATTTTGTGTAGAGCATAATTGAATTTCTAACACAATTCCTGTCTGTTTTCAATAAATTTCCATATAAAACAAAATCTAAGTTCAGTGGCAGATTTATTTCTTTTTTTCACAAAGCCAATTGTTTAGGTCAATCCTAACTTCCGAGATTTTTTCAAAAGACCAAAAAATGTGTTCAATTGTTTCGGTTGCTTGCAAACAAAATGTACACTTGTCTGACGATTTCAATTTATTTTATCACGAAATTAATTTGTTCCTAAAATCATCATTGAAACCACTGTATTTTTGAATTTTCTGTGGTTTATAAGCAAAAAGAAATATTTGTCACCATTTGATATCTCTGTTTATAATTTTTTCCACTTTTCCTTACATTTAAAAATACAAAAATTTGCATTTAATACTTGAAACATGTTTCTAGAACCTTTAAAATTTCATAATATTCTTATAGTATTTTGTATCATAGGGCCAAATTGTGGCCATTTCATCAGAAAAAGGGTTATGTGTTTTCATGTAGGTTTTAACTTATTATTAGAAATCTTAAGACACCAAAAGCACCGTCATTTACATCTCCCAACTCATTCGCTACTCAAGGGCCTGTAGTCGATACAGTGACTACCTTGAGAGAGTTCGGTTGCTTACAAATACGCCACATAAGCAAGGGTAGGTTGTCCATAACTTGAGGTCATAACTACAGAAGTTTTATGGTCGACATCACGATCTTGTGGAAAGCTATGGGATTTCTGTTTCCCAGATGACAACAGATCTTTCTCTTTGCCACTAAAATTTGTTTTCCTCTACCGGATTTGACTTTAATACCGGAGTTGACATGTTCAACACGGCGCTTGTCTTATAAGAAGCAGCAGATGCTTACTCAACCGATGCACCTGATCTCAACCATGATTTTATTGGGTCTGTGTTGTACCTTTTTGTAAATATGTTTCTTCATTTTCTTTTCGGTGCCGTGCTCATGTTATGTCTTTGTTTCTTTGTTTTTTTTTACATTGCCATTGTCCTTGGATTGTTCGTTTTAGACTGAGGGTTCGGTTCTCATATAATCTTGATATGCCAGAAAATTTGTGTTAATATTATAAGTTTTTCAAATTATTAAAGAGACATGTGATTTCCGGACAATGCGAAAATCTGATGTATTAACTTCACCCCATGTTTTAAACCAATTCTTGTAAAGCACAGGCTTACCGTTGTATATATTCTATAACTAATTGATGATTTTTTTACTGCTTCGTGTATGTCTTGCACCAAATTTGGAGTCACGTAATTATGAGAAAAGTATCTGTGTTTACAAAATCCATCTTTTAACGATATTTTTGTCTTTAATTTAGCTATAATTGGATTGACTTATTGAAAAGGAAGAGTTTTACGTCAAGTTTAAAAAAATTACCGAACAGAATTATCAAGAGCCAAAGTGCATATGGCAAAAAAAACAAAGCAGGTGGAAACCAACGGAAAATTGTTGACCGCAATGGTTCTGACTTGGTACAGGCATTTAAAAAAAGAAACCAGTTTCATGGCGCGTCAACCTCCCCTCCCCCCTCCCTTTTTGCATTGCGGTTATGTCCGGTAGCAAATTAACAGCAATTGCCATTGAAAAGTCATAGATAGTTAAAAGAAATATGATCATCCCAGTATTAACTAAAAAAGAACCTTGAATCAGAGTTTCGGATCGAAACATTTTTTTCTCAAAGGAATTGATATCTTTTTAAATAACTTTTTAATGATCTTTTTTTGAAGTCTTGATCAATAAAGCAGTCATGGAGATAAATAATAATTTCTTATCGTGTCCTTTCTTTTTAATGGTTGTAGAGGAGTTGCGCTAACAAGAAGCTTGGATAAGCACACGAACAGACAGACAAGAGTGATTAGTTTTCCCTCTAAACATTGTTTGTGGGGTTATAACAAGCTAGCTGTTTCCAATATAGTATTTTAGGTATTCAGAAGGAATTTGGTGACTTGAAGAAGAGTGTTACTGACTCCAGCATTGGTGCTGATAACAATAGCCAACAAATGTCTGAAGTAAGCACAGAAACATTTATTTTACGATTACATTCTTCTCTTGTGTACAACTCTTAGTTTTCCTTGTTGGTTCCTGATTTTCAAAATAAAGATATGTCATTGTATGTTATACCATATAGCTGGTAATTTTCGCCAGTCAAAAACTTCGTCGATATGAGTGTAAAAGGATGCCAAACATTTAAGTGTTTTAAATTTTCGAGGATTATCCAAGGTCCTACATGTACATTTGTATGTATATCATAAAAATTCATGGAATATTCGCGAAATTTAATTTCACGATTTTAATTCTTTCACGAAAATAGGCGAAAATAAAAACCCCGCAAAAATTACTCGCTATACGATAATAAATTGCAAAGGAAGGTCAAAACTTGAAAATTCAAGCACAAACGTTTTTGTGTGTTTTGTGTTGACTGATAAGTTTTGTCGAGCAAGACTATTCTTTACAGAAATTTGCGGTTCCGACCACTTCAGATATTTTTCACAAAGAAGGTTGTGGCAAGAATATTGATTTTTACTTTCATTCAGACCAGAATATTTATTCACAACACATGCCAGCCCCCTCCTCTCTGAATCAAACGGTTGTCCCTTTATTTATGTAATATTTTACGAAAGGATATGGAGTAAATGCAAATGAGACCATAACATATATGTTAACTCCAACTGTAATTTTAATGAGCTGTATGGCCATTTCGGAAATCTATTCCTCATCAGCAGCACTAGAACCCAAACAAAGGAAATCCATAATTAAAAAAAATGTCTTGGTCCGAAGATTCAAAGCGCACAACGTGATCGCATGCATTTTGTTTGTGAAACTTCATGGGTTATTCATGCTTTATCCTAAAGTTGGTTCATCATTAAGTCTTATTTTATTAGATTTTTCCTTCAAATTATTTGGACACGACTTTATGTATATCAGACGATTAATATTATTAACCCTTTCGGTGCCAAACGACAAATATGTCGTCTAGGGGTTGAATGCCAAAGCGACATATATGTCGTTTGAGCGTTGAGTGCCAAAGCGACAAATATGTCGTTTGATTAGAAAACCTATTTTATTTCAGAATATGAAGGGATATTGAGAAGTACATTATAAAAGAAAGTCAGATATACAAAATTTACAAACTTGTTTTTTCTTTCTTTATGTAATGACGCCCATGTGACGTTACCGATCGGACGTCATCATCGTTATATTTATTGCCGCGCAAAACCCACCGAGATGACCAAATAAAGCACAGTGCTTTGAATTAGTACGTAGATAAAATAGCGGTCTGACTGTAAGGGATCCGGTGTTTTGGAAAGGATGTTGGTAAAAAAAAAATTAAGTAATATCCAAAATAAAGTAAACAAAAAAAAATCATGATTGTTTATTTTTCATTGTAACGGTGAAATGCACGTTCAACCATGCTATAGGATAATATTGAATAATATATATTGCAGAATGAATGTAAATTTACGCTTAAATATGCTCCTACCACTATGCTCCTCTTACTATCACATCAAGGTTACAGATTTCACAGATTGATAAACACATTTAAGAAGTTTTATAGAAGATATGAACATTTCGTATCTAAGTATAATGCGACTCGGAAACAGCTTATTACTAAAGGCATTTCTTACCCTCGTTTTTAGGGAAATGTTGTTAAAAAATGTCAAAAAATGATAAAAAAATCCAGAAAAACTGGGACGTAACTTACATTCTTTACGTAATAGGGGATATTGACCGGATATACTTCATGATTCCGTTAAAGTGAAAGTCCGCAAAATTATGGAAAAGTGAATATTAATTCCTTATATAGTTCTGACACACATGACATATTTCGTTTTTTGTATTTTTAATTCATTGTTGCAAAAAAACGCATTTTATTCACAAAATGTCTAGTCATGGAGGGTCACGTGACATTGTGCAGAGGCGCTCTGTGTACTGACATCAAGTTATAACCAACGAGTGCCGCTATAAGGCGTATGTCAACAACGATCACTAACGATATGACAAAAGTTCATTATTGCATTTTCAAAAAAATCGCCGTTCGACTCGTGACTTACATATATTTTTGCTTATTTTGCGTAAAAGATTCTTAACATTCTTTTCAATCTATGTTGTTTTCAGTTTCTATATCAAGCAATAATAAGGGGCTAGGCAGTACAATATTTTATAAACATTTTACGCGCCTGTCTACTGTGACAATAATTGTCAAAACGAAGGCGATACAATGTTTGATATTTAGAATTGCGTTTACCTATATTTATGTAACATTCTGTGAATTGGCCTGATTACACTTTCTTTACCTGTCGGGTCATCAACTTGTTACATTTATTCATGATTTCCAGGTGCAGGGGTGTTTATTCGTGTAGACGCCCGTTTAGAAATTCCATGTTTCAACTTCCAACAAACACGAAAATATCCAATTTTTTCTGCTGCACCTATCTATTATACTTCAATGAAAACTAAATAATAAAAAATGAACATGATCATCGTAATTAGATCACCGTCAGGTGTACTGTTGTGTCCAATCTCTGGTGCACCTATTTTGTTTGTATTTTTTTTTTTGATATGCAGACAGGTGGAGATGCCGTCTCGATTCTGAATGTTTTGTAAATAAATGTTGACAAGTTTACACTACAAAGATCCCCTCTGCATACCTCGAATGATTCTTTATTTGGGTGTGAGAAAAACATCGGCTATTACACAATGCAGGTGACTAGATACCCGAACATCCTCCAAGGCAGGTAAACTCTGACATTGTGATGTTTATTAAAACCAAAACGTGAATATAAATGAAAAAGCAAGTAAAAAACACAAAAACGAGAAAAAAAAATAAAAAAAAATATACATAATAAAAAAAAAGAAAAACAAAATCAATTATTTCATTATCGAAATAAAAAGCCTTTAGGTTAAATCCTAAAATTAGTGATTCAATACTTTGAAAGATAAATTAAGATGTTGCAGTTTACGTTGAATACACGTCTGTTTCAAAGGTATGCATCTTATATTAGACAAAAGGATCTGTAAAGCCTTAGACTTGCAAAAGTTGGATGTTGCGTTGATGAAATGCATATATATAAATAATTTGGGGCTCCAATGGCCTGAAGATTTTACAATTATACTGGCCTCTCACTGATACTGCCGATGTTTACTGAAATCCATGATGATTCTTTACAAAACACTTCGGGAAGTATTGAAATTTGATTATTATTCCGTAGTGCGACAGTATTTTACCAGCAGGCTAGGCTGCTTGAGCTAGCCAGCAGTTTAGCGGCGAGCACTCCTCGACCCATCTTTCTAAATTACGTTTTGTCTATTCTTTCCTTTTCAAGATTGTGGTCTTAGAGTTAGTGGTCTACCTGTATTGGGTTTTATTTGTAAGTTTATTATACTATCGGGAAACGGGATAGAGAAAGGGGAGGTTTGTGTACCCATAAACCGGTTTAACCCTACCGCTGGCTGTTGCCAGTGCCGGTGCCAAGTCCGGCTATCCCGAGTTCCTATCGTTATCTATGTTTGTATTTTGTCATTTTATTGTTTTTCTTGTGCAGTTCCCTGGTTGATTGTGGCATGTGATTGCAATGTTCGGCCATTGTAAGTGTTTCCTGTTATCTTCCTTTCATTAATCCTATATCCGTTTAGTACTATAGTTTTGAGGAGGGGATCGTTGATCTGCAAGATTTATTAGTAAGACTTCTAGGTATGAATAACGACATTGTGAAATACACGGTGGTTAGGTTTCTGATTTACGTAGTTGTTGTACATATACTTTGTCTCGTAAGCAATTCCTTACATGCACGCACAAATGTTCCGAATTTCTGATTGGCCGCAAAAAAAACAAAAAACAAACAAACAAAAACAAACAAACAAAAAAAAAACACACAAAACAAAACAAAAAAAAAAACAAAACAAAAAAAGCAAACAAACAAACAAGAAAAAAAACACAAACATTTGCATGCATATATTTTTTACGATTTTTTATTATCACTTCGGAATAAATGAGAGGCTGTGTAAACTCAGAAGTTCTTAACTTTCGCATGTAACTGTAAAAAAATTGTGACAAACAAATGCCGATTCTTTCCTTTCATAGAACTTAACGTCATTTGTTGAGGCAAAAATGTCGGACATAATAAACAGACGTGTCATTCTTTCAAGGGGGTCTCATTGGGGGTTCTGATCCCGGATCCCGCTTAACATTTTGTTAAATTCCCGTATCCCGCTTACCATTTTTTTGTATTTCTAGATCACACTTATTCACTATTTAGAAAATTGAGTAACATGTAAACAGCGATACGTTTTTACGGATACAATGTTATTTTGATTGTGTAAGCCAAGTAAGCAGTTAACGCTTAGAAGAGAAGGCTTTGAATGTATTTGCATTTGAAATTATTGTTAAACTTAATACCTAGCTGTCGATCATTTTAGACAAACCTCAGATACGATGAACATAATTGGAAAGCCGATTCTGAAGCCATCAGAAGACAATTCTCCGTGGTAGAGATGTATGCTCTTTATTTTTCTTACATATGGTGTACTTGTACATGAGATAATATCTCATGTGTACACTTTGTTCAATTACTATTATAAATTCTAAAACCGAAGGATTAACTTCTTCCATCGTAGTTTTGGCCTTAGCTATATTTGATATTACTGATTATTCAGTCGGATTTCGTTTGGTTTTATGCATTATTAACATTTTTTGAAATTATGGATTTCCGTTGTTTGGGTTCTAGTGCTGCTGATGAGGAATGAATTTCCGAAATGGCCATACAGCTCATTAAAATTATTGCAGTTGGAGTTGACATATATGTTATGGTCTCATGTTCATTTACTCCATGTCCTTTCGTAAAATATTCTTTTTATTCTGAGTGAATCAGGTGTTTACACCTTGCATACTGATATTAAACCTTGCAGACACAATAAGACCTTCAAGGTTCTTGAAATGTTAAAGCCAGTCAAGGACACCATGATCTATCCTAACAAGTAACGACACGCTTTATAGCAGACGCTATTGCAAGTAATTCACGACGAGTTATGCCACAACTGTATTCTTGTATATTCTGGCAAGCTTGTACTGAAATTAGCTGTCATGGTGTATTTGAGACAATTCAGCTCCTATTCCAAAGGACCTGGCTTCGATGTATGATGTTTACGTTTTACTGGTATCAATGCGTATCCGAAAATTTGAACCTACACAAGACACTTTTTAAATTTGCCACCTGACACTATCGTGACATTAAATATTTTCACCGTGTTGTGTCAACTTATGAAGGAGTCTGGCTATTTCTGAAATGCCTTTCACATGTATACATGCGGTGGTACGAGCAGGTTCCAAAAGTACTTCACATCTTCATGGATTTGAGTACTGGCCATCCAATATTCCGTCGGTTTATATATATTTTCCGATACAAAACAAAAGGATCCAGTTGAAGATCAAAAGGTATCTTGCAGAACGTAACTCATTGTAAATCGTACATACATTAAAGTTTTTGATAACGAAAAACTGAAATTCCCGCTTAGTAAAATTATCATTTTCCCGAATTCCCGAACCATTTTTATCTAATTTCACGTATCCCGCTCTACTTCGTTTCCCGTTTTCACGCACAATAATTTGACTTTCACGAGTCACGCTTACAGAAAAACGGTCGATCCCGTGTCACGCTTAGACCCCAATGAGACCCTCTTTCAATTGAGGCAGATTCACTAAGTTTAATATGAAACAGGGTTATGAGTTATCAAATGAGACATAAAAAGACAATCTCTTCAAATATTGTTTTTTAAAATAAATTAGAGCATTGTGAATACATCAATTTATTTCCTAAAATCCGGGCCTAGATTACAGAAATCCCGAATTCACCAGCTTTAAAACTTCCAATCCCGGCATCATGGAAAAAGTCCTGCCCCTGCTCAAAATGGCATAAAACAATTCGGATTTTGATGTTGAAATTTTCGATATTTTTATATGTCATTTATTTCGTGAATCAATGCTTTTGTATAATCTCATCATAGATGACCAAAACTTTAAAACGCCCATTGTGGATAAAACTGTAATAGTAACAATTTTGATTTCAAAATGAAATTTTTTCACCAGACATTTTTTTGTGGTCTAAGACTTAGCATACAAATCAATAACATCCATGATGACAAAGTGTAACCTTTGCATATTCACAAATTATACCAAACTTGACAAAACTGAAAATAAAAAAAAATGTATGAAGTAAATAAATGGATATAGAAATGAATAAATAAGGAAAGAAAAAATATCAACAACAAAACAAAAACAAAACAAAACAAAAACAAAACAAACGAAAAATGAAAACCAAAACATAGTATCAAAAAGCATTTACAAAACACAAAATGGAAAAGTTAAATCACTTCCATCAGGCCAAGGATGAAACAAATTGTTCAGAAGAAAATGACTCCAGAGAACGTCAGATGAGGAGCAACAAATTGTAGAGTAACGAATGTCTTGTTTAATATTCTGATATTTCTGAACGATTTTTTTTAACATCTAGGCGGTTGAAAAAGCTTCATGGATAGATCTAATAATTATGACCACTTAAGCACGTATCGTTTTAGAATCGTTTTATCACAACCCTAGTCAGCTGTAAAGGTAAATGTTCAAATAAAAAAATGTACCTAAACATTACGCTGAACCCGTACAAAACATTATCCAATGTTACGTGTTTACACTTCTCTCAACCGGGGTAAACATTATTTCACCGAACTAAACCTATTAAACGCTAACTCTTCTTAACTTAACTGTTCGCCTAGATCTCGGCCCAATAGGGTTGTTGGATTTCAAAAATATATATTCAAATCTAATGATGCTAAATTTCTGAAAGTCTCAAAGACCACTTATTTTTTTTAAATTTTACCTAGCAGCTTCACTTAATTGTTTCGATAGGGACAAACATTTTCTCAAATCGGATTTAAAAAATATTCAATTCTAATTATGCTAAATTTCATGGAGAGTCTAAATTAGAGTCTTTACAATCCTCGGAGGGCATATTATTAAGGTCTTTCACCTCAGTGTGAAAGACCTTACTGTTATTCTTCGGATTATTAGGTCTTTCCACTTTCCGTGGAAAGACCTTTAGGATTCTTTATGCTTATTTTTTTTTTTTGTTTTTTTTTTTATTTTTTTTCTTCCGCCGTTTTTCAACGCTGTCGTTCAAAAACATTTCGCGACATGTCGGAAAGATTTTTAGTATATGATATCATGAAGTAATTCTGCATTTGAAACTGACCCTGTTTAACAAAACACTTTTCGCGAAGGGAGTTATCTCCCCTATCACTGTTTTCCTTGTTATCGGATCTCCTCTGAAACCGTAAGAGATATCGATTTACTTTCTTTTGCAAATTGTTGCTCTCATCCTTGGGATGATTTGTTACATTTGGTCTGAAGGGATCCAATGACTTCTTATATGAGTTATTTCCCTTTTCGTATTTTTTGTTTTAGCGACAATTTTTTTCTTCGCAACCGTTAGTCCTAGGGACCTGGGACCTTCACCA
>MJUU01056353.1:0-20250 GCA_002080025.1 Modiolus philippinarum
GTCCATGTATCCTTCAAAAGAGTTATACATGTTGCGATATACAAAGTTTGTGAAAAGCGAGAGAGACCCGAACCGTCAGTCTAAAACGAACATGCCAAGGACAATGGCAACATCCAAAGAAACAAAGACATAACATGAGCACGGCACAGAAAAGAAAAAACGAAGACACACACATATACAAAAATTAACAACACGGACCCGATAAAAACAATGGATGAGATCAGCAAGATTTTAAGTCTGTTGGTTAAACTTATTATTAGAACATGACCAAAACAATTTAATTTAAAAAAAAATTCTTTCACGGTATCCTTTTTAAGGAGTTTTATATGTTGCGATAAATAAATTTCTTGAATCTTAGCATAAATAATTCCAATTGCTGTTGCAACGTCCAATTTCATTGGTCAACGTCCCGAATAACAACGAAGTTATTTTCTCGATAAACGCTTCTTGCTCTTTAATACGCTCCGAGGAATATAGTGCTGTATATAGTGGCGTCAAATTCAATGAAAACATTGATTCAATTTCAAAGGATTGGAATTATAGGAAATAAAAGTAATTTTGGAGGAGTTTATGGATGTGTAAACGCGGCCTTTCACTCATAAACTTTACATAAAGTTGGACTTTATGTAAAGTTTGTGAGTGAAAGGCCGCGTTTACACATCCATAAACTCCTCCGACTTTATGTTAAGTTTATGAGTGAAAGGCCGCGTTTACACATCCATAAACCCCTCCAAAATTACTTTTATTTCCTATAATAAACCACATACTTCAAGTCTTACTTTTCAAACCTCAATCATACTGAAATTAATGTAATATCGGAACATCAACATGAAGTAAATTCTTAAAAAACGGAATTGTTTTGGTAAATTTTGAGATTAAACATTTCAGTTTAAACAACAGACTAGAAATCATGCTTTTCAAACCTTTTTCATAAAATTTGTATTTTACAATATATAATACTAATTAAAAAGGATATATGAAATAATCTTTTCAAAAGACTATATTGTTTTGGTCTTTCTTAAAGCTTGAGTTTAAATTCCAGACTTTTTGTTTTTGTAATTTTTTAATGCTGAGATTCATTGAATCACAGTCTTAAAATTTTAATATTTTAAACTACAGACTTAAAAACTAACTTGTCATGCCTTATTTATGCTTAAATTCAGAAAATTTCTAAATCGCAACGTATAAAACTGATTCGAGGGGATATAATAAAATAATTTCAAAAAAACTGGATTGTTTTACATTTCTAAGAAATGAGCCTAAATGCAGACCGAAAGTTTTTTCTTTAAGACGTTATTTATGCTAAAATTCGTGTAATTTGTATATGGCATCATATTTTTTCAAAAGGATATAATAATGAAATACAATTTTCTTAGTTTAAACAAAAAACTAAAAATCACTTTTCAAACATTATTTATGTTAAAATTCTTAAAATTTGTATATTCCATCCAACATACAAAATTCCCTCAGGAAGATATGACGAAATAAAATTTTCAAGAAAAAAAAGAATTACTTTGGTCATTTTAAAGACTGAGTTTAAACTGCAGACTAAATAACTTGCTTATCATTCCTTATTTATGCTAAACTTCGTAGAAAAAACTCTTTCAAAAGTATATGATGAAATAAAAAAAAAATCAGTGAATAAATAAAAAATAAATCAATTAAGATTGAAATAATCCGCAGACCAAAAATCTCCCTATGAAAAAAAATTCTCCAGTGAATAGCTATTTTAAATGTTAGTCTAGAACGGAGTAATTTAAAACTGCTAAAGTGAAATAAGACAGTGAAGATCGAATCCTTCCATGACCCGCAAATCAACTCTTCATTGGCACCCACAATGACCAGTCTATTTGATAACAATTTTTATATAACAAACAAACTTTACGAAGGTTGAATAAGAAAGAAAATTATGAGCTTTTAACAGAATAAACTATTTTGATTGGTTTGATTAAACTCTGAATAGCGTTTTCGTTTTGGATTTGATGAACTTTAAACACCTAATTTCGATTTCAGTTTCTCATAATTTGCGTTTTCGATTAAAAGTAAATTCCGATTCCGATCGGAAACTGCACTTTTCGATCGGAAACTGCCGTTTTCGTGCGAAATACCCTGTATTTCGCGAAATACTATATTTCTGTACGGAAACTCAAACTTTCGTGCGAAATACCTGATATTTAGCATAGAGTCCCTGCTTTTCAGTTTTCGAACAAAATACTAAGTATTCCACACATTTGTGGCTATTGGGTGATACACATTTATCTCATGAACGTTACATGCGACATAAATTTGATGATTTGAAATTTCCCAAACAATACAGAAGGAAACTCAATTAAAATCCAATAAGTAATAAAAATTTAATCCCCTTTGGCTCTTTTTCTAAAAAATGGTTGGACCAGGATACAAAAAGTAAGATAAGAACATTTTACGCGTATGTTTTAAAAACATTATTCTAAAATTTGATAATGATCCGTGTACTAAAACCAAAGTTATGGTTTCCACAGACAAAAAACGTCGTATTTAACCGATTTTGGCCCTTTTATCAAAAATAGGAGGGACAAAGTACCATAAATTAGAGCTCAAGCTTACTGATGTGCCAAGAAACATCAAATTCTCAAATTTGATAATAATACGTCCACTACAACCAAAGTAATGCTGTTTAAAGACGCGGACCCCGACAATGCTGACATCGTCACAATTTTTGCGGTCGTACAGCAACGTCAAAAGCAACAAACGATCAAACTTAAGCAACAAAAGAAACTTTTGTCGGTGTTTCCTGTCATCCATTTTTTAACATTTTAAGCTAAAAGTAAACAATAATTTTGCATTCTATTATCGAATTCCAAATTACTTCCACTGCATTGTATTAACGATTGAATGTCCGATATGGAGATTAAAGAAAGAAAGCCAAACAATTAACATTGCAACCACAGTTCATTCTGTATAGTCTGGTTTCGGTCTCGGTTTCGGTTTCGACGATGAATGGTAAAAATGTCTACTATACACATTCTAAGAAATAATTATTTCAACATAAGACAATGGACATTTTGAAAACGAACACTAACTTCTGCAATTTTTCAGTTTCCGTGTCAATTCGAAGACGTTACGACTACCGCTCTTCAGAAATATTAATTGAGCTAAATATAACAACATGAAAAGATCTGGCCAATAACTCTAGGTACTCCAACGAAAAATTAAATATTCGCATTCATTGAATATAACGGTACAAAAAGATAGTTATCTGTTTCAATAATAAGAAAATGAAGTTTAAATCCCCCAAAAATTTAAATTAAGGATAAATTAGCATCATTAAAAAATTTCTATTTTTCCACTTCCGGTAATTTTTTTCTTCATGTTAACCAGTTTTTTGAGAGCTTAGGTAAAACTGGTTCAAAATTATTTAGAGTTGCGGCGCTTTGGCCAATAATTGAGATTGATTACGAAGAAAATTCAAGAAAACTGCAAAATAAGTAAAAGTTAAAACTGCCGTGCACCTACGTGCATTTATGCATTTATTTGAAACTTTGCAGTTGAAAAGTATGAGTTATAATTTAAATAAAACACTTTACGTACGTCTTCATGCACCATGCCATCATTATGTATTTGAGCAATGAAAATTGATAAATCATAAAATTTTGCATTAAAAATTCTTTGTTGGAGTACCTAATAACTCTAGACGAACCTGTCATATAATTTTTGTTCATATGACCTTTTCTAAATCCTCAGATTTTATCCCAAGTCAAATGCTTCCAAAATCCTGGAAGCTGCAATCTGATTGGTTTATTTGAAAGGTCATCAGAAAGTAAAATTGGGTGTTGTTAGTTGTACCATGCAGTGAGTGTAAGAAGCAATTGGTAGATAACTTGACACTGAAGTTACTATCAATCTAGTTTCTGCATATGCGCAGTTCGACAACTTATGTCACTTCTAAATATAATTTTAATTAGATTGAGCACTAATGTGGTAGTGTGATTTTCATCGAAATTTTATTAATTACTGTGAAATTGTTAATAAATCGCTGATTAAATAAATATATAACATTATTTTAGCTTAATTTGGTTTGTGCTTTTCATGTAGATCTAATTCTATTGAATACATGAGCATTTATCCATATCAGGGATCAGTGAATTATGCATATTCATTACACCTTTTCCATTTGTATCTCTTTTGTTTTATCTATTTGTTTCTGCATAAATCTAGATTCCTCAATTTTCATTGGTCAGATTTAATTTGAATTTTAGGAAGGAAGCTTTTCTTAATTCGCTGCCACTTTTGATATGATATTTGAAATGCAAAGACATAGTCTGTGTCAGCCATTTCTAATTTGGTTGAAATATTTCATTCTAAGACCAGGTCAGTTCTCAATCAATGCCTTGTATTGTATATTGTATATATTTATATGTATGAATGTTTAGAGTGAATGTCTTGAGTTAGGAAGAGAGGGAATTGTTTTGGAATTCATTAAGTCATTTAAAATGAAAAAATAGTAATAGTGCATTATATGATACCCTGCCACGTTTCACAAAATTTCTAAGTTTAAAGGGTCATAACTCCAAAACCATGTGTACCGCTGAACCCAAATTATACTTGGCCTGTTTTGTTTTAGGTAAACAATTTACATACCAAGTTTGAAGACAGTATGTCTTCATTCACAAGTTATGAGTACGAAACCCTAACATTTCAAAGTTTCAAGGGGTATAACTCCAGAACCCCTTGGCCCTCGGAACCCAACAACGTACTTGACCTGAGTTTTGTAGTAAACAATTTGCAAATCAAGTTTGAAGACCTTGTGTTTTTTCATTCATAAGTTATCAGTCGGAAACCTTCAGGGGACAGACGGACGGACACATGACTGAGGGAATCACATTTCGTGTGGCGGGGTATAATAAAATGATTTAAATGAAATAAAATTGACCTAAATTGAATCCACAGAGATTAAGTAGGACAGAGTTCATATAAATAGGTTTAAATCATATAAATATATCATTAACAAAAGCATTTTTCTGTTGTTGATAATTCAGCTCAAAATTACGTAGAAGTATGTTAAACTATTTTAAAGATAGAGTCTTTTGCACAGAGACAGGAGGCTGTAAATGTACATGATTACATTTAAATATTTAAATGTGATAGAGATTAAACCAGGACTTTTGATTATAAGCCTAATATGTGTAAATATGATTTTAATTATGAATGGCTATTGCATAAGCACCAAAGTATAATTTATGTTATAGAAACTGTACCAAACACTACCATGTAGTTATACATAAAATATTAGCTGAGACTGATGTTACTATTATATTTGGATGAGGACCCTTTTGTACCTCATACCTGTTAGGTTATTGTTGTATTTATTTATTGGCTTTATTTGCTTAACATGTCTATTTAGTTTTAGCTTATTTATATTGTATTCATTTGTTTTCGTTATGCCTTATAATTTTTTTATGCTTTATTTGTGTTCGAACAAGTTAATATATTTTTAATAATTTAATATATTACATATGATCCGCTTAATATTTTCTATCAGATAAACATATGCTAGACCTTTTTATAGATGTACAAGAGTACATGTACACATAAGACCAATAGTTGTATCATTGAAACAAATGTTTCAGTAATACCTTTAATTTTCAAACTGTACATTGAAAATATAGTATTTACATTTCTAATATATTAGGATATTTATTATAAAGACAACAAATGGTTATTTATACTAATAAGATGCATTGGTTATGTTTGATATTATTTATACAATATTGTTGGTAATTGTCCCCAAATTGAATTAAGTAATTTGGAGTTGTCTTTCTTTGTATATTTATTAGGGTCAGACTGAGTTGATTCAATGTTGTCCACATAAACCCTTAGGAGTTGTTTTACTAGATCTAGCCCTTGTAAACCCAGAATAACAGCTATATGACACTAACATAGTGAAGTGGAAAAACAGAGTGACAACAGGTAGTTATGGTTAAGAAGGTTTAACTTTTAATGCTTTGAATACAGCACAATTCACCGTTTAGGAAACTGAGGAATTGTGGGTATAGAGATTGTCTTTGAAATTTTGGTGTACGGACAATCGATTTTCAACCAATGACGTTATGTTATTTACGTTCTTGACCAATCAAAATATTTTGGTGTAAGCTACCCACAATTCTTTAGTTTCTGAAACGGCGATGCCAAATCTACGAAGACATGATTCTAGCTGAAATTGCATTTTTTATTCGCACAAAAGACATTCCAAACTTCTGCAGCAAGGCTACACATGTCATAAATTGTTAAATACATTTTAAAAATTTTCATACAAGATGTGAAAATTGATATCAAAATATAATGTCACTTGCAAACAGCTTATTACCAAGTGCATTTCTCATCCTAGAGTTTACGTAAATGTTGTTTAAAAATATCAGAAACTGATTAAAAATCCAGAGGAGAAAAGCGGAAGATAGGATTAAGCCGGTTAATTGTTACTCAACCCCCTCTCAATTTCTCTATCTCATTTCAATATATACAGTCCGCCAAAAGTTAAGCATCACTTACTTTTAAAGTTTCACCAAGCAAACATGTTGAAAGTTATAGGTATAAAATTTTGCATGATGATAAGTCTTAACATAAATCATGTTATGGTACTTTCTAGCTTTTGAATACATAATCAAAAATCCTATTTTTGCAACAAAAGAAAAAACGATTTCTTCAATATGAGATTTCAAGTTTCAACACTCACAACAATATGGAAAATTGTGAGTTCAAATTTGCTACCAGATCATTTTTATGGGGGTAAATGTGGTACAAAATTCCATAATTGTTAATTTTAGGCTTTAATGGATTCTTTTAACGGATTTGGAACGCGACCAAATTTAATCAAAGTAAGACCAAGTGTTTTTCTTAAAATTTGGAAAAAATCATTCCAGAAGTTTCCATTTTCCCTAAAAATGTTCAAAACCGACTAAAATGACAATTTTTAACCAATACTTACAGATTGGGATTGTTATGCCTCGCAATAATGGAAAACGATTTTTCTGAGAATTAAAATCTTTGAAAAAAATTACCAAATTTTACCGAAATCCACCAAAAAAGTGACCAAAAGAAGAAATTTGCTACACCGGAAATCATTATGTGGACATTTCTACAATCTCTGAATCCAATAAGGCCTTACTGTTTTGAAATCATACATGCATTGGGGCCTTGTTCTGAAATAACAACAAAAAATATCAGATTTCAAAATTTTAAAGATTATCAAAAATCTTGTTCGAAAGTTTTCAAATTCATGCCTGTCTTAAAAATGGCCTGAACATTGACAAAACAATAATTTAATGGCAAAATTCAGCAAAGAAATTGTTTTGTTTTCACATTTCGTCACATTAGTGGAAATCAATCTTTTAAAATGTCGTAAAATTGGATTCTCTCCCCTGTATTTAAACATTACCTGGAATATCTACAACTGTCACCTAAAACACAAATAGGAATTTTAATTGTTGTCTTACCTTTATATCAATAATAACAACAACGATCTTCAATAAGAATTCATGCATTGAATTAAAACTTATTTTCCTGGTCAAAGATACCACATTTTGTCATAAAATTGGGTTGTGCCTAATTTCATAACTTTTCACGTAAAGACAACAATATGATACATGATTTAAGTTTGACATCCAAATATCAAAATTATCTCATTCGTAGTATTTCGAACAAAAACCCCTTACCTCCATTCAGCATAAAAAATGATGAACATGTAAAAAGTTAGGTGATGCTTAACTTTTGGCGGACTGTATAGTTAAATAAACATACAAATAAAACTCAATACAGATAGACTACTAACTAGCGAGGACAACTATCTTATAAATAAAAGAATGGGAAAAAACGTTATTTGATAGATGGGTCAAAAGGTGCTCGCCGCTAATCTGCCGGCTAGCTCTAGCAGTCGAGTCTGCTAGTGAACACTCTTCCACTACAGGATATCTTCCCAAAGGCTTTGGTTAAAAGTCATTATGTATTTAAGTATGTATCTGTAGTATGAGTGAGAGGCTAAGATTATTGGATTCCAAAGACATTTCCTGTAAAATAAGATATGCTCTTGGTTAAAAAGTATTTTTCCGATCGCGAGTCATGCCATATGTTCAGATCTTTTGACAAATTTCTTAAAAGTATTTAATAATTTATGAAATCTGTAACCTTGAAAATAAAAAAAAGTTTCGATGTAATAGTAAGGTTACGTTCATTTAATTCGTCAAGAGTAGAGCAATGCGTGTGAATCGTGCAAATTGAAATACCATACGGAGAAATGATGATCAGTATACTTGCATATTCATTGTATTTAAATTCCGAAAAGAATAACGAGATCAAATTTACGCCCCTAACAATGAATTCGTCAAACAGCTTTTATTGCTAAAAACTCGGTTTTAAACGTTACTGTATTATTGATTAAAACCACACTGATACTTCTTTATGACGTTTTCAATGTCAAACAAAACTTATATCGAGAATTTGCAGAGAAACGCTTGGTTTATAAATTGCGTCATTTTAAAGTAAGCTCATATTAAGATTCCATGGGAAGCTCGAGTTTAAAAGGTACATAAATTAGGTTTGTTACAGCATTTTTATGCCTCACCTACGATAGTATGGGGACATAAAGTGTTCGGGTCCGTCCGTCCGATTGTCCGTTCGTCCGTCCCAAGTTAGGTTTACCCTCTGGTTGAAGTTCTTTTCAATGAAGGATGTATGCTAGTACGATGAAACTTTATATAAATACACATTAGGATATAATTAAGCATAAATCATAAAAAAATTATACACGCCACCATCTTCATGCTTCACAGATCATGGAAAAGGGGGGTAGTATGAGGTTTACCCTCAGGTGGAAGTTTTTTTCTATGAGAGATGTATGGTATTATCATGAAACTTTATATAAATACACATTAGGGTATAAGTAAACCAAAATCATTATAAAAATTTATTCTTGCTACCAACTTCATGCTTTACTGATCATTGAAAAAAAAGGGGGGGGGGGGTAGTATGATGTTTCCCCTCCGGTTGAAGTTTTTTTTCCTGTGAAGGATGTATTATATTATCATGAAACTTTATATAGATACCCTTTAGGGTATAATTAAACAAAACTCATGATAAAAATTTATCCATGCTACAAGCTTCATACTTCAATGATCATGGAAAAGGGGAATAGTTTGAGGTTTTCCCTCGATTTTAAGTTTAATTCTGTGAAGGATGTATGCTATTATAATGAATCTTTATAGAACTACACATTAGGGTATAATTCAACAAAAATCATAATAGAAATGTATCCATGTTACAAACTTCATGCTTCACTGGTAAAAGAAACTAGAGGCTCACATGAGCCTGTATCGCTCACCTAGTCACTGGTTTTATTCATTGTCACCTAAAGACCACCCATTCATACTTTAAATCAGTTCAGCAGATGTTACATTTTCATTCTTGGATGAGGTACAAACTAAAAATCACAAACTTTGGAAGGGATCACCCAAAGACAATTGTAACCAAGCTTGGTTCCAATTGGCTCAGTAGGTTCAGAGGAGAAGACATTTGAATGCATTCCCCATAGAGTCCCTTTGTTAAACTATGTTCCACGCTGGCGGCCATCTTGGATGAGGTAAGAACGTAAAAATCACAAACTTTAAAGGGGACCACCCAAGGACTATTGTGACCAAGTTTGGTTCAATTTGGCCTGGTAGTTTCAGAGGAGAAGATCTTTGGATGCATTTCCCATAGAGTCCCTATGTTAAACTATGTTCCCTGCTGGCGGCCATCTTGAATGAGATATGAACATAAAAATCACAAACTTTGAAGGAAAACATCTAAAGACTATTGAAACCAAGTTTGGTTCCAATTGGCTCAGTGGGTTCATGAATGTATTTCCGATAGGGTCCCTATGTTAAACTGTGCTCCACGCTGGCAGCCATCTTGGATGAGGTACAAACGCAAAAATCACAAACTTTAAAGGGGACCACCCAAGGACTATTGTGACAAAATCTGGTCCCTATTGGCTCAGTGGTTTCAGAGAAGATCTTTGAATGCATTTCCCATAGGGTCCTATGTTGAACTATCTTCACCGCTGGTGGCCATCTTGGATGAGATGCGAACCTGCTGGACATATGTAGAAATTGTAGTTCTGGAAAACCTCAACACTTTTGCAATTCACATTTAACCTTTATCTCGAACAGTTTTTGAAATAAAAGTAAAAACGTTCAAAATTGTGAAAATTCAAAGAAAAAGCGGCAATAACTCCTATGTGGGTTGTCAGATTTTCTTCACAATTGTAGGACATGTAGATCTTACTATGCTGACCATTATGTTATACAAACTTCACTTCTATCTTCTATCAATTTCAATATATAAGTCCAAAAGTAACGAAGAACTGAAAATTTTACGGAAAAGGGGCAATAACTCCAAGACGGGTAAACGGATATTCTCCAAAATTGCAGGGCAGGTAGATCCCATCATGCTGATCATTTTTACCTGAAGTCAGAATTTTGATATCTGTGATGGTTTTCGAGTAATTTGCAAAAAACAGCAATTAACCCCTATGTTCTATTTTTAGTAACAGCGGCCATGTTGTTTGGTCTACAGACATAAAAATCACAAACTTGAAAGAGCATACCGTGGTAATGATTCAGGCCAAGTTTGGTTAGTATTGGCCCAGTAGTTTCAGAGGAGAAGATCTGTGAATAAAAGTTAACAGACGGACGAACGACGGACGGATGACGGACGCCGAGTGATAGCAAAAGCTCACATGGCATTTGCCCAGGTGAGCTTAAAATGGGGATAGTATGAGGTTTAGGTTTCTTTTCTGTGAAGGAGGTATGGTATTATCATTACTCTTCATAATTACCCATTGGGTATGATTAAACAGAAATCGTAATGAAAATATATCCACTCAACCAACTTCATGCTTTATTGATCACGAAATATAGCATTGTTCGAAAAAGTTTTGAGGCGGGGTATTAGACACATATTCTTGTTTTGTATTCATAGCTTTGATGTCCTACCATGTATCTTCATGTATCTGTTCGTAAAAATGTCTTTGTACGTATACTTTGGCAATAAAGGTTGGGAATTTGGTATTTGCAGCCATTATTTTTAAATATTTATGAATGGAATTTACAGGTCTCAAGCGTGGAACTTTTATAACGGAGAACCTCGGGATTACCTTCTACGTCAATGCAACATGATTCGTAAGAGTGTATATCACATACCTTGTATTTAATATGCAAATCAGTTTAAGTAATAACTAAATACCGAAGTTACCGTGAATTTATTTTCTGCATATGCTCATTTCGACAACTTATGTCTCTTTTGTGCAGATAAAATCTAAACGTTTAGAAGATACGAATAGCTTTTTCTAAACTTTGACTATAAGTTCAACGGAACTCCGATACCCGTATTTGATCCAACAATTAAATATCAAAATGAGTAAAAATGCACAGATTTCTCGATATGAATACGCCCCATTGGATAGAGCTACAGGAATGTCGCCGTCAATAAATTGAAAATTAAGTGAGAACCGAACCGTCAGTCAAAATTAGTAATAAAAAATAATAATCATCTCTTCTGTCATACATTTTAATTTTATTTTACCTAAGTCAACGATGACCTTTAGATCTAGAAAAGGGCAGTATTTAGAATCATTATATGTTTTATTAAGTTTCAATCTTGCGGATATGTATATGTGCATGCATGTGTAGTTCTTATGTATCTATATGCCCCTTTTTAATTCTTATGATGCTTGTGTGTGAACATTTTATGTTTGTGATCTCTATGTTTTATGTTCAATCTGCATATGTAGTGCTTAAGTTTTAGTTTCCTGCTATATTTGCATGATATTGTGACTTATTACCTGTGTATGTGTTATGTCTGCATGCTTTAGATGATGTATGTATGTATGCTGTTATTGTTGTATATGTCGGTTTTAAAAGCTCTACAGAGCTATATATATGTTTATTGTTTTAAGCTACCGACGTAAATGGTTTACTTGACTTTTTTGAATTGACTTGTGGGTACATATGTCAATTGGAGATTATCATAAATAGGATATCGTCAATGTACATTCTTTTAGTTAAAAAACTGAAATAAATTTATTATTGTTGTGTACGGTTCTTTTCTTTTAGTTTTTTTTAAATAAATAAAAAGTCTCGTAAGTAACAAAACAGAAAAAAATCTGCAATGAGAGGTGCATAATAAGGTTATGTAAATATAGTGTCTGCAGATCAAATCAAAGCCTTCTGATCACCAAATTCGAAGGATATGTAAAATCTTAGAACACGTACAGTAACATTGAAAAGGACTGAAAAAGAACAAAAGAGTTTGATTTCGTCTTCCTCTCGCTGTAAATTGCCCAGTTGATAAGTTTAATACTGACAACCGCCCTGCTTGAAAAGAGGGCGTTTAAAGTTGGAACAAATCTCTGAATGTAACTACTTTTGGTCCATATTTATACCCTTCAATTCTGAGTACCTTATGAGTCTTTTGTAATCACCAAATTCTACAAACTTTTTGAAACATTCTTCACTAAACGATTGGCTTTCAAAGGGGACATCTTGTTGACGAATATTTTGAATGGATCATCTAAATATGTAGTTAAATTGAACCTTCTCATGTTGGATAACCATAGAAACGGTGACCCAGTAAAGAAACAAATCGGTTAGAATACTTGCAGCTTAATTGAATCCAAAGGGAATATCTTAGTATTTACCTTGTAAACATAGATTTTTTGAAAATCTTTATGAATTAAATCTTGTGTGTTAGACATGCTACATTTAAAGTTTTCTTCGTTTCGTTGAGGACAAATTAAGAATTCAACACCGGGGAAAACGCAAGACAGGAGAATCTCAGGCAACTAAGGATTAGATTTCTAGTCTCTTAGCTGTTCAATTCTTCACCGAAAGTTTATGAGATTCTCCTGCTTAGGCACTTCAACTGGTGTGTGATTTTATTTCTTACCGTATTCGCCCTGAAATATACTGAAATCGTTATAGACATATCTTCCCCTATTCGTCTGTTTAGTAATATTGTTGTGTACGGTTCTTTTGTTTTAGTTTTTTTAATAAATAAAAGTCTCGTAAGTATCAAAACAGAAAAAATATGCAATGAGAGGTGCACAATAACGTTGTGTAAATATAGTGTCTGTAGATCAAATCAAAGCGCAAGCTCTTTTTTTAAGTTGTCCGTAGGCTACAAGGCTAAATTCCCCGCCCCTTTCGATTTCACCCTACTTTTCCAGTGGCAGTCAGAATCTCCCGTCCCATGACCCTTTCCATACCCCAAAGTGATTATTTATTGACAAACTTGTTCTCGTCTTGATATAGCTGAAATATTGCTCACTAGACGTTAAACAATACTCAATCAATTAATCAATTAAAGCAAAGCATTCTGATCACCAAAAGCGAAGGATGTGTAAAATCTAAGAACACGTATAGTAACATTGAAAATGACTGAAAAAGAACAAAAGAGTTTGATTTCGTCTTCCTCTCGCTGTATATTGCCAAGTTGATAAGTTTAATACTGGGAACCGCCCTGCTGGAAAAAAGGGCGTTTAAAGTTGAAACAATTCTCTGAATGTTACTACTTTTGGTCCATATTTATACCCTTCAATTCTGAGTACCTTATGTGCCCAATAGAATCTTTTCTAATCACCAAATTCTACAAACTTTTTGAAACATTCTTCACTAAACGATTGGCTATCAAAGGGGACATCTTTTTGACGAATATTTTGAATGGATCATCTAAATATGTAGTTAAATTGAACCTTCTCATGTTGGATAACCATAGAAACGGTGACCCACTAAAGAAACAAATCGGTTAGAATACTAACAGCTTAATTGAATCCAAAGGGAATATCTTAGTATTTACCCTGTCAGCATAGATTTTTTTAAAATCTTTATGAATTAAATCTTGTTGAATAGACAAGCTACATTTAAAGTTTTCTTCGTTTCATTGAGGACAAATTAAGGATTCAACACCGGGTAAAGCGCGAGACAGGAGAATCTCAGGCAACTAAGGATTATATTTTTAGTCTCGGACGATGCTTGCTGAGTCCGAGCTGATTCAATTCTTCACCGGAAGTTTATGAGATTCTCTTGTCTAGCACTTCAACTGGTGTTTGATTTCATTTGTCATTATATTCGCCCTAAAATATACTGAAATCGTTATAGACATTTCTTCCCCTATTCGTCTGTTTACACAAGGAGTTATGTCCTTTCTTCTTACGTCATAAAATCTGAAATGTATACCCAAACGCACGATATTAAAAAAACCGATATTTTTCTCGTTTTTTCCCGCTAAAATTTACTTTAAACGATATAGCAACTTTTTAATACGTAGATTGTTATAGGATTAAACACTGTTTTTTTAGGAAATTATCTATGTATAAACTCCTGCAGCTCACTCACAAACTGAATAAAGTCCGAAGGACTTTATGTAAAGTTTGTGAGTGAGCTGCCGGAGTTTATACATACATAATTTCCTTAAAAACAGTGTTTAATCCTTATAATTCTACTCATGTACTCGTGTATTGTTTTGTTTTGTATTTCAACTGAAACGGAATACCCAGAGAGAGCCTTAGAAATGTTGCGTTAAGCGTAGGAATATACAAAAATAATCCGCCATGAATTCTTATTCTTTTCATGTTAATTTGACGTTGATGCATATAAAAGTAATCTTTTGACAATGAGTTAAGTTTAATTCAGTTACATAAATGTTTAAACAAGAAAATGTAACAACAATAACAATTTGAAATGTAACAATTCAACTTCCGGCGAAATCAATTGGTGGGACCAGTTCCAGTGTACATGTGAAAGTGCCAGTTGTTGAAAGTGGAGTGCGTGCGAAAGATGAAATCTGGTTGGATTGTTGACTCATTGACAACACATTTGAAGGCATAAATGCAGCAGCGGACGGACGAGAAATAGCGGGGATACGGGAGCGGAGACAACGGTGTTCTCTGGCAAAGGAACCAACGGTAAGTTTCTCTCCCCAGTGGTTACGTTTTCCAGTGCGTTAGAGATCAACACTTCTTGAGCGGCACTGGGTCGCCGACAGTACGATTTAAGAGATTGTTCACATTTTGATATCTCATGAACATTTTATTTCGATCTGATAATCCAGCATCAGACATGGCTGTAATTGTAGTTGATCTCAATGATTGTGCAGTGAATCTAAGGGTTCCTACATTTTTGCATATGTCAGGCATAAACTGAGAAAAGTTCTTTACTTTTACAGGCTCACAATTATACATGTACAATGTATCGTAACGCTCTGAAAAAGGACTGCTGATTGCACCTTTTACGCATTGATTGAACAATGATTTAGCATTAGGATCACATTTGGAAAGAAAGAACTTGACGGCTTTTCTTGCGATATTGTCCATGCCAGTCTCATAGAGGCGTTTATCCTGGGTTTCCTACGTTTTGGCATTAAGACCACCTTGTTGATTTTTTTATGAGTCTCGTGCGCAAGAACCAGATACTCTTTATCATTTTCATCTCTTTCGAACTTGAGTGAGGTGATCTGTAATTGTGGGTGGAACTCGCAACCGCGACTTACAAAGTGAATTGCTAAGAGTTGCCATATTCTAAATCTTAAGGCAACGGAGTTATTCAGATTAAGGTATTCATTTATTTTAATGATGTCAGCCTCTGATATTATGGGATGGTGTTTTGTAGGTCTTGACAACCAATTTCTCAAGTTAAATTTCAATTTTGCATTTAGCATTGCATTGACGGCTTTAAATCCGGTATCTTTTACAATATCTATATTGCATCCTATATCCTTCAAATGACGATTGACAGCTGCACGAACATTTTAAGTGAGTTTTTGTGGTATTCAGCAGCCTGCTGTTCAGGCATATATTGTGTTCTTTTGTTTAGGTGCTTCGGTTGAGCTTCAGCGTAGAATTTACGGAGATGATCATTCAGCTCAGTCTTGGATATTGTGTTGAAGGATACGACATTGTGTTGCTTTGGTATACGTAGCAGGTCATATTTACCCTTTCGGTGTACCTGAATTTACGCATTTCGACAATTTTTTTCTACATTTATTTCTGTCTTTCGATTTTCGATTGAACAATGATTTATAGTATTTATTGCATAGCATGTTGTTTTTTATTGTAAGGTTCTGTTAGTCTTTTCATGTGACAAAAATGTGAAACTGAGATTTTGCATTTGACAACTAATTTCACCAAAATAGAAGATCTGTAAAAAATTGTAATAGTTGGATATTTCGGTTAAAATTGTAATTTTGGGTTCATACGTTGTATCAGGAAGTCTCAAAATTGAACAAGACTTACAGGCCCTATACATGTACATTTAATTGATTTTAAAAATGGTGAATAAAAGGATATGGAGTAAATGCACATGAGACAAAGTCTGTACAAATACATGGTAAAAAACAGGCAAAGGAACAACGCTTTTATTGTTGTTCTTCATCTTGAAGCCCTATACAATGTATTTCACGTTAGTTTTGCTATTGAAAAATGTTCTGATGAATTAAATATTGTTATACTGAGTAATATTAATCAACATATTTACTTAATATTTTTTTTTATTTTTCAAAGATGGTATCTCTGCAGGTTAGATATATTTCCACTCCTGTCAGGGCAACAGTCGTATTTTGATTTTTGTATTTAATTTCAAGACTGATTGTTGCTTTGGTATGTCTGTAGTATCTTCACTTACAGGCCATGAGTTATTCCCACATGGGAAGGATTATTACTCCTATATAGGAAACAACGGCAGTAGAATAAGATTGCTCATATAGGAAGGATTATTTATTCACTCATAGGCAGAATAATTCATTCACTCATGTGAAGGATTATTCATTCATTCATAGGAAGGTTTATTCATTCACCCAGGAAGGATTATTTATTCAATCATAGGAAGAATTATTCATTCACACACACTGTACGTGTAGGAAGGATTATTCATACACACACACTGTACTTGTAGGAAGGATTATTCGTTTGCACATACAAAAAGTAGGAAAAAATATTCATTTGTACACATTGAGGATTATTCATTCGCACATCAGGAACAGATTATTTTTTAATCGGATACAGTTTATATTATCACAAGGTAAGCAAATTATTATTTTATCAGCTTATTAAAGCAAATACATGTGAAAGCCCAAAATAAAATTCCTATTTTGATATGCTAATTAGCATTTTACCCTCATTGAAAGGGAAATGGTTTTATTTTTTCACTTTTATTACCTTTCCCCAATAGTAATGAACAAAAGTATATGTAGATATTGATTTTTTTTTATAAAAAGATAGAAACATTTCATTTCCCTATTTTATTGTTGAATGCAAAAAAGATAGAAAATGGGATGGGAATTAGAACCAAGAAATTTTATTTTGGCCTTGCAGACTGGAACAAATATGTACAATTAAAAACACTGGTTCTCCATTTTTTGTTCTTTTTTGTGGCTTCACTGTACTGATTTCGTTCAAGCAATAAGAGGCCTTGATCATTAAGTTGTCCAAATCTTGCTGGTTTATTGTTTTCTTGAACAGTATGAGCTGTTGGAAATTGTTGCTATAGGCTTTCAGACTGTGGAGTAACTATTTGAAGTATTGTGCCCGTTTCAGGTATTTGTGGCTCTACATTTTCAGGCTTAGTCTGAGGAAAAACTGTAGGGAGTTCAGGGTCATGAGATACTGTTGGAATTTCAATGCCCGTGGTGCCTTGATTTTCTGTCTGAATTGGCTGTTGCTCAATTCCAGTTCGTCAAATCCCCCTATATCATTTTGCAATACCTCCAGCAAACAAAAAATGTCATTTTCTTCTATATCGAAGGGAAATTCTAGCTAAAAAGTCGCCATCACGAATCGAGCAGACGAACCTTCCCACAATTCTTGAATGAGACTATTTGCGCAAAATTCCTTTAGGATTTGATCATTTATTTCATTCATATTTTTGTCAAGGAAACGTTTGAAATCGCACCGTTTTTGTGTTTTATTGATACATCAACGATAACAACGGTCGCCATGTTGTTTACATTGGATACTCCATTACCAGAAAAGTAGTCCGGCAAATGGGAATATCGATTTATAAATTATTTTCAACAAGTAGCGTTATCCAGTCAGATAACGAAATACTAATAAATCATAGTAATAATAGAATTATATACATTTATGGTCACCAATGAGGACTGATGTAGACTAAATACCCTAATGTGCAAAGCACGTGGTTTGTTTGCCTTACGCTACTTAAGACTATATGAATCATATACCAGGATAGCTTCGTGGCAGAAAAATCTCAGACAGCCAAGGGTAAGATTTCAAGATTTTTGGACGAAGGTTGCTGAGCCCGAGAAGCTAGAAATTTTACCCAAAGGTGTCTAAAATTTTTGTCTGTCATTCTCACTGTTTGTTGATTAATTGTCTTCCTCTCAGCATCCAAAATATTAAACAAACCAACATCGAAACACCGTTGTTGACATCAGTAAAGTACTTTCCCTTTCCGACGTCATAATGCATGTAGCAAGTGTCCAAGCTAGTTCGGGGTTATGTCAGACCGAGAATTCATTGTGTATTTTAGTTAAATTTCTGTCTTTTAAAGGAAATCGATATTCTATTAAATTGTATTAAATAACAAACTTTTGGATTCATGTAGAGTAAACCGAAAATTGTTATTATAAAATATTGACGGGAATAAATGAAGGTAGCCACCCCCCCCCCCTTATGTAAGACAGAAAAAAATTTGCGCCGCTAAGATTTCCTTGTCCGAGGTGGGAGAGGTTGATGAAATTTCTCATATCTAGTTTAATAAATTTTGCAAATATTTGAAAACGAGGCCTGTCGAGTTTTTACACATTTGAAAATTTATTTAATTTATTTAAGAAATAACAGTTGACCTATGCATCATAATTTTAAAAAAAATCTTCACACTTTACTGTATACATACACTTAAACAGAAATTTGCTTCAAGAATCATCTTTTTAGGATAAAATATATTACAAAATTAACTTTTTCCTGATTAAAAGTTGCTTTTCCACAAAAGTTGCAAGACAAATTACTGGTCAGCGCAATACATGGTATATTCTGGTAATTACTTGTTAAAGGAATGTCTAGGCAACGAATGAAAATGAAAAATGATATTTTCACCAGAATATTAATGGTTGGTACTTTGATTCACAAGCTAGATTCTATGATGCTATTACAATGACCTGATCAAATTTTAAGTAATTAATTTTCCGACTTCAAATTAATTGGTAGAATTATTAATACTTGGGACTTCTGTTATTTGTGAGGTACCAATTTCATAGATTTTGTAGTTGACTGAAACCATGAAATTTAAAACTACGACAAAATACCATCTATCACATATCTTGCGATATTAACGCCACACAAACACTTATTCAAACCCTTGAAGAAAAAAAAATTGCGTACACAAAGAACTAGAGTTGATAATTCCAAAGGCAATCCAACTTGCACAGCTACTACTCTGTCCATGGGGGAGATATTACAGAACCAATGTAAAGGCCAATGTAAAACCTAAACTCCACGTTGGCTACCATTTTTCGTCGGATCGGAACCAAATGAATAATCGTTGTAAAGGACCTTCCATTCATTATTCATGTAAAGTTTGGCCGATTTTGCTTCAGGGGTTTCAGAGATGGAGATGAAAATGTAAACTTTTAACAGACGGACGACAGACGACGGACCCTAAGTGATGGCAATAAATCACACTGACCCTTTGGATCCAGTGAGCTAAAACAGACAAAATTTATTTTTTGTTCTTCAATGTTATTTTATAGTATAATATATAGAGAGAGGTATAACAAAATATTGTTGATACCCGGAATTTCAAATATTTCCAAAATGTTATAGCAATAAACCAGGGTTATATCATTAACACACAGACAATTTGCTTCCTGCTTTCCTGTAGTTTGTAGTTTTTTCACAAAAATATAAATTTGGAGGTATTACATAGAAAAAAAATGAAAGGATATTGAGTGAATGTATATGTGACATAAAAAAAACGCACACGATAAATAGAAACTCCAGTTTATCAAGGACAGGGCTTTTTGAAGGTATCATACCTACTTCAAATTCAAAAACTTAAGTTAAATGGCTAACATACACGTTTAACATGTAGTATTTTGGAATTAAAAAAAAATAACAGTGGCATCGCACTTACAATGTAACACACATTTGCACACCCTCATCCTACTGTATAATCTAGAACCATAAAAATCATAAAGCCATATGTAATAAATGGAAAGTATAATTAAATG
>MJUU01056359.1:0-24348 GCA_002080025.1 Modiolus philippinarum
ATATATAGAAATAGTGAAAAGTGTATTGAACTGTATCTGTCTGAACTTAATATTGAACATTTTGTATTTTGTTTTGTAAATGTATTTTAATTAAATTTCTAGTGTGAATGGTGAGGACACCATTTGATAACTGGGGGAAGAATGTGGTATTATTGAAAATTAGGGTTTTTAAATTTATTTAATATGTTATTTCAATATTTCGGCCTTATATGTGGAACTAATAAATATACAGTTAATTTAATTGTGTATTTATTATTGATTAATTTAATCTTTGACTTTACGGATTCAGTACGGATGATGTGGAACTAATAAATATACAGTTAATTTAATTGTGTATTTATTATTGATTAATTTAATCTTTGACTTTACGGATTCAGTACGGATGAGAAACAACGGCAGTCCCTTACAAAAATATAAATTTTGTGGCAAATTTGCTGCAAGTTTGCTGCAAATTTGCGGCACACTGATCAGTGTGCCAGAAGACTGTGTCAGAAGTGTGCAGAACAGCACCGCTAGTGATGCTGTTCTGGCACACTTCCGGCATTCAAAACCATCTTAACCGGAAAGTTCTGGCGCACTTCTGGCGCATAGAATAGTGTGCCAGAAGTGTACAATAAATATCTGTTTGATTTATTGTAAACTATGGTATGCCAGAAGTGTGCCAGAAAGTTCTGTTGTATAAGTTGAGAGACAATGAATAGAGTGTGCCAGAAGTGCACCAGAAACACACGTATGAAAACAAGTGGATAAAGAACCAATCAAATTTAGGTACAGATAAACAAAGTTCAGTTGTGTTTTATAAGAGACATGTTTTCAAAATACAAGACTGCATATCCCAAGACATAAAAATAATACACATATCAGATATACATGTATATGGAGCTTATCAATCAAATTGAGCTTCATTAATTTGCTGCAAACAATATAAAGTATTTACAAGATAAAATCATAAGACCCTGCTTTACAGCTAAATATATATAGCTAGTGCACTTTACACAAATCTTTGATTAATGCTAGTTTAGCTAGTTATCCCTGCAATTTTAAATGCAAGTTTGGGGATAATGTTGTTGTCTCTATCTGTCTGTCTGTCCACAGCATTTTCACTTACGACTAAAACATTCTCCTACATTTTTGGATCTATTAGTCTGATTTTGATGAAGAATCATTGCATTAAGTGTACAAATGTTAAAAAATTTAAGGAATTTCGATTCCAATTCCATCTTTGGAATTATTTTCCTGAAAATGTCGAAGATTTTTTTACATTTTTGCATACAGTCATTAGATATTTTATCAATTTTTTGATACCAAAAAATTGGTAAATTTCGTGAGACTTAATAATATTGACTAGCAACCATACTTTTTTACACCCCGCCACACGTAGTGGCGAGGTATTATTTGATACCCTTAGTCGTGTGTCCGTCCGTCTGTCCGTCCCCCGAAGATTTCAGACTGATAACTTGTGAACAAAAAGACTTCAAACTTTGTATGTAAATTGTTTACCTCGGGTCAAGTTCGATTTTGGGTTCAGAGGTCCAAGGGGTTCATGAGTTACGCCCCTTGAATTTTTTCCACTTTAGGGTTTCAGACTGATAACTTGTGAACGAAATAACATAAAGTCTTCAAATTTGGTATGCAAGTAGTTTACTATAAATCTCAGACCAAAATAGATTTTTGGTTCAGTTATGCCCCTTGAAACTTTGAAATTTTGCAAATTTCAGGGTTTACGACTGATTATTTGTAAATAAAATATCATACTGTCTTTAAACTTGGTATGTTTACTGTCCGCAAAACACAGGCCAGGTGTTTATTTGGGTTCAGGGGTACATAGGGTTCTGGAGCTATGCCCTTTTTCACTTTCAAATTTTGTGAAACGTGGTGGGGAATATGTGGTTTTTGGTGGGTTCTATGGGCCGATGTTTATGATTTTCAATCAGACATATACGTGATCGTGTACAACTTTATTCTAAGACAACGTGACATCCAATGACGTAATATGTTACAATATAATAAAAGATTGAATATGGTAATGTTCTGTATAAATTCCGGATTCGATATTACAATTTCATGTAATGCACCATTGCTCTTTTTGAAAACATATGTCAGGACCATACATTTTTACTACATTTCAAAGAAAACAGTCATTTTTGAAGTAATTGTATTTAAAAAATATTTTATTTCATTTTTGGTTAATTTTTTTGAAACTTCAAAGATCAGTACATGCATTTTTTTTAATTCTACTAAAAAACATACTTTCTTGATATGTTTCATTGAAAAAAGTCATATTTCAATTATCATAAAGATTACATAAAAATTAGAGGGGATATACAGTTTTACTAATGCCTGTCTGTCCATCCATCTGTCTGAAACTACTTTGTTTAGGATCTTATGCTTGTGTATGGAGTAATAACTGTGAAAGCACTTTCATCGGTGGATATCAAATTTGGTGGTTTTGCAAAAATGCATTCCTTCAAGAGATTTATATTCTCATGATTTGACAGCATTATCATTGCAAGTTAATATCTGAAAATTGGTATTTGGTTGGATTTCAATGTACCACAAAGTTCATAAAAATTTGCCCCCCCCTTCCATCCTGGATAATAGTACTTTCATAGTATTTAGTCAAGGTTTTTTATGCAATGGTGTATGATACAAACACGAAATTTTCCTCAACTGCCAGTATTCTGACACAATTGTACCAGAACTGTGACTCAAGTGTGCCAGAAGTACACCACAAGTCTGCCAGAAGTATACCGCAAATGTGCCAGAACTATACCGCAAGTGTGCCGGAAGTGTACCGCAAGTGTGCCGGAACTGTATCGCAAGAGTGCCGGAACTGCACCGCAAATGTACCAGAACTGTACCGCAAGTGTGCCAGAAACAGTGTGCTGCAAAATAATTTGCATGCGAAAAACGCACTTCTGGCAAGTTTGCCGCAAACTGTCCGCAACTGTGTGCCAGAAGCCATATATTTTTGTATGCGGTTCCTTCAACAAAAAATATACATTTTCTTGGAAGTGTTCGACTGTTTGGCATGAATTTAAAAACAGTCTATTTTAGAACCCTATATCTTTATTTGAAATGGGAGTAATAACCAAATTACCGAACAGATTTGTCAAGAGCCTGAGTCCAAGAGACAAAAAGGCAAAGCAGGTGAAAATTCACCGGAAAATTGTAGACCACAATGTTCCGTACTTGGTACAAGCATTTCAAAAGAAATGTAGAGTTAACCCGGTTTTAAGGCGCGCCAACCCCTGCTTTCCATTGCATATTTTCCGGTAGCACTTCGACAGTAATTTCTGTTGACAGGTCGTATGAAGTGAACTCTTCATCCTAGTACTTAGTGAGTGAAAATGAAGTTGTGAAAGATCTGTTGGGTGTCTGATTTGTACATGTCATTTTCTAACCCTAAGACAAAACAAATTAAAATCCATGGTATATGTTACTTTTCGACCAAGGTAAGGCCCTATCAAGTTTATTTGTAGATTCTCTTCCACCTGTAACAAAAAACCTGGAGAGGGTTGGAGGGTTTTATTATATATTTTTACTGATTTCCATAAGAATTGATAGGAATTTACAGGAAATTTCTGAATAATTGAAAGTAAAAAAAAGTTGAGCGTAGAAAAAATGGGACGGGTGGGGATGAGAATCTATTAATTAACTTGATGTGGCCTAAAAGTTTGAAAGACATATACAGTATCTATTCCAGGGGAAAAGGTGAGATAGGCTGATCTAAGGCCAAGATATCATGTCCATCACGAGGCGTGCCGAGGGATTGACAAAAGATATCTTAGCCTGAGGGTTTGAGATGAACTTTTCTCACTTTTGAGACAGACCAGTTCCTATTTTTAGCGGTGTGAGATTTCCTTGTCTTACACTAGTGCAAGACAAAAAAAAAACACGTGCAGTTTACCGGCAAATATCGTGTTTGCACATAGGGTCTATAATTATACCCCCACGAACGAAGTTCAGGGGGTATATAGGAATCACTTTGTCCGTCTGTCCGTCTGTCTGTCCGTCTTTCTGTCTGTCTGTGAGAAATTTTTCGTAACAGTTTTCTCAGTAACTACTGATCATTGTCACCTGAAATTTTGAATGCAAGTTTGAAATGATGTCCTATACCACAAGTAGCGATTTCAGGTTTGCCGACCATCTAACAGTTTCTGAACATCTTATGTCAATTGAAATTTTTCGTAACAGTTTTCTCAAGAACTGCAAATCACTACTACTTAACACTTTTTATGGATATTTACAATAATGTTCCGTACTGCAAGTAGCGATTGCAGGTTTGCCGGACATCTACATCCTGTTTACAAACTTTATTAACTTTCGACATCTTTCGTTAATTGTAGAAAATTTTCGTTACAGTTTTCTCAGTAATTACTTATCAATGAGGCTTGAAATTTTGTATGCAAGTTTAAAACAATGCCCCATACTGCAAGCAGCAGCGAATTCAGGTTTACCAGACATCTACTTCCTGTTTACCGACTTACTTAATTCTTGAGTATTTCTCGATTTTTAGAAACCTTTTGTAACATTTTTCAAATTATTTAGGAGACATTCTACTGGGGGAGTGGGGGTATCATTTTATGGCCCATCAGGCCACAGTACCTCTAGTGTACATCTGTCCTCATTAATAATCATAAGTTTATTAAATCTACATATTATAAAATTGTTATATTATTTGAAGTTAAATCTCACAGAAAAATACGAGAAAATCGTCTTTTAAAATATAGCACGCTCGGGTATACATTCCTGATTTTATGACGTTACAAAAAGGAACATAATATCATGTGTAAACAGACGAAAAAGCGGCTATATTTTTGTGTGGATTTGAGTATATTTTAGGGTGAATACAGTGAGAAATATAATCAAACACATATGGAAGTGCGAGACAAGAAAATCTCAGACACCATCGGGTAAGACTTCAATCATCTCGGACTCGGCAAGCTTCGTCCGAGACTGGAAATCTTACCCTTGAGTGTCTGAGATCCCCCTTTCTTACCATACCTGTAGTGTGTTCTATGTAGCCAATGCCTGGGTGAGATTTTTCCGTCTCACCCACCCATTTTTCGTCTCACCCAACCACCTGGGTGAGAACACCTACACGATCTTTTTCCGCGGTTTTTGTGTCCGCTTGACATTGAAATTGCACTTGTCTTCTTGTTTTTTTTTCTTCACATATAAGCACATTTTCCAACAACGTCGACTTATAAAACTGTCTTTTACTCTTGACACATATTATATGTGCCAGATAATTCTGAAAATTAAAGTCACACTAAATATTAAAAAATCCCGCTTGAATCTTATGACGTCATTTAAAGGGACGTAACTCCCGTAAGTAAACAAAACTCAGGAAGGTCAAATTTCAGTTCAAGGATTTCAGCAGTAAATAAGTAAACACAAATGAAAAGCCAGAGTAAGCCAAGTAAATAATTGTGTAATGTAATATGTTTTGAATTATTTAGGGTCAACAGAAATCCGACGGTATCCTTTATAGTGCGAAACATGATGGCCAATGTCAAAATGAGCAACTGTCCGTTCGTGTTGGCAGGATAAGAAAACAAATCAAACACGGGTATGTGTGCGAGACAAGGTAAATCTCACATACCCTCGGGCAAGATTAGGAAGTCTCTGACAGCCTTAATCTTGCCCTTGGGAGTGTGAGTTTTCCTTTTCTCGCACACCCACCCGTGTTAGATTCATATTTTCTCACCCAACCTGTAGTGCTTTCTATGTAGCCAATGCCTGGCTGAGATTTTTCCTTCTCACCCCACCTTGTAATGCTTTCTTTGTAGCCAATGTCTGGGTGAGATTTTTCCGTCTCACTCACCCGCCTGGGTGAGAACACCTACACACTGTTTTTCCCGCGGTATTTGTGTTCGCTTGACATTCAAATTGCACTTGTTTTCTTGTTTTTTTTCTTTTTAGATAAGCACATTTGCCAACAACGTCGACTAATAAAACTGTGCCTTTAACTCTTGACATCTATAATATGTGCCAGATAATTCTGAAAATAACGTTATACTCAACATTCAAAAATCCCGCTCGAATCTCATGATGTCATAAAAGGAGACGTAACCCCCGTAAGTAAACAAAAGTCAAGAAGGTCAAATTTCAGATCAACGATTGCACAGTAAGCCAAGTAAATTATTGTGTAATGTAATACGTTTTAAATTATTTAGTGTCAACAGAAATCCAACTTATGCTTGATAGTACGAAACATGATGTCCAATGTCAAACATGAGCAACTGCCTGTTCGAGTTGGCAGAAAAATATAACAAATCAAACACGGGTAAGTGTGCGAGACAAGGTAAACATCACACACCCTCGGGCAAGATTAGGTAGTCTCTGACTCGGCGAAACCTCGTCAGAGACAACCTTAATCTTGCCCTTGGGTGTGTGAGATTTCCTTGTCTCGCACACCCATCCGTCTTAGATTCATATTGTCTCACTCAACCATTTTCCGTCTCATCCACCCGCCTGGGTAAGAACACCTACAGGATCTTTTTCCCGCGGTTTTTGTGTATGCTTGACATTCAAATTGCACTTGTCTTCTTGTTTTCCCATTTTAGATAAGCCCATTTTCCAACAATGTCGACTTATAAAACTGTGTCTTTAACTCTTGACACCTATAATATGTGCTAGATAATTCTGAAAATAACGTAAAACGCAACATTCAAAAATCCCGCTCGAATCTTATGACGTCATAATTCCAAATGTAATTGTAACGTTCATTTTCATTGCTCAACGTCATGAATAGCAAACGGAAATATTTTTCGATATTTCCGTTTGCCCATGAATCTGCTCCGCAAAAATAAAGTGCAACAAATAAAGACGTTGTTAACATGGATCACGCAGTTTTTTACTTACAAAGTTGGAATTATAAGGCGAAGCCTCGTCAGAGACAACCTTAATCTTGCCCTTGGTTGTGTGAGATCTCCTTGTCTCGCACGCCCACCCGTGTTAGATTCATATTGTTTCGCACTTCCCCTGGTATTAGATTCTTAATATCTTGTTGAAGGCTCCTTAGTGACTTCAAGATTAGGAACAACAGTGAAGGCGTTGTTAAATTTGCTTAGCCTTGCCATGTATTTATAGGGATTTTGTCCCATATGCATTTATTCCATATCCCTTTATGTGTTCTCACATTCTTTTTCTCACCTTGCCACTCTGAAATAACTCGCAAAACCACGTTAAGCTTTGAAATATCACAAACGCTCCCGGGAAAAATATGACGTCACAATTTATATATCGGTTTAACAGAGCTGATAGTAAATTCGTTGTGAACATTTTGCAAAAATTCGTTACTCGCGGTTTATGATTAATCGCTAGTTAAAATCTACATTTTCATTCTTTAACAATAGCGTTTATTACACAAAAAATACCCAAGTTGCATAAAAACAGTAAATTTCGTTATGCTGTACACTAGTTTCAAGGAGTAACCTCCCATCGGCAGCATTAGAATCAAATAATATGGATTGATAACATAATACCGAAGTTACTGTTACTGATTGATTGATATTGGGTTTAACGTCACTTTCAGCAGTATTTCAGCTAGCTCATGACGGTCAGTTGTAGTCTTAGGGAGCCGGCGTGCCCGGAGAGAACCACCGACTTTGGGCAGGTAACTGACATACCTTATCACTTACAATTGTAAGTCGAGTGCACCCTTTTTGTAATGTACAAAGTGGGGCGCGAACTCACACCGCAGTGGTGATAGACTACAGTGGTTGTTTAGGTAGTAGAACTACCTTAACCACTCGGCCAACCAGGCCCCAAAATAATATAAAAAGTCATTACCCAAAAATAGTAAAAAAGAAGTACTCATTACCAATAATATCAGACAGCGAAAACACCAGATAAATTGCATTAAAATTAAAAGCGATTACAGACATCGTGATTTTTTTGCATCACTTACGGTCGATGTGAGAAAGCCATACCCACATCCCCCGTGAATGGATGAGATGAGCTATTCTCAACACCACATATCTCGAGATTCCTCTATCCCATAGGCGAGAAATATTTATGTCTTTGTACACAGATATCGCAACAGCAAATCTGTATCTGATAAACAAGACAACAAAGAAAAAAAAACTGTCAACTGCAATCGTCCTGACCTAGTACAGGCAATTCAAAAGAAATGAGTTAAAAACGGTTTTATGGCGCACCAGACCTCCCCTTCACACGCTTACATGGTACAGAATGCAAATGATTTTATTTTATTTTACATCTTATTTTCGTTTTTGAATTCTAGTATGTTCAGGATTGAGTATGATTTTTTACAGGTAATTTCTATAACACGTCAGTTGGTAGCTTTCTATATTGGTTGTTACATCTTTTTTTTATTTTCTGCCCGGTTGTCCCAAGAAGAAATGATGGCTTTCACCGGTTTAATGGAACATCACCCCCCCCCTTTTCACTCATTTGCATAGTACAGAAAAATGTTTTTATTTTTGGGTTTTGAAAATGTTCAGAATTTAGCATGATGTTTACAATTAATTTACTAGTATGTAACACGTCAAATGGTAGCTTTCTCTACTTGTAGTTGTAAAATCTTTTTTCGATTTTTCTCCCGCTAACCCCTAAAAGAATGCCGTATCTGCCAAAATGTTTGGCTCCACTTTCTTTCCTCTTTTGATATATTTAGTTGTTTTTTAATGTGTACATTTTTGTGCATTTTTTACCTTTTAATTTTGACCTACTATACAATTTTACTTTGTTCTATTTATGCTGATTTGTGGCCATCGCACAACATCTTCATATCTTCCCTGGGGCTTAGGTGGCCGAGTGGTTCTACTACCTATGCAACAGCTGTAGTCTATCGCCACTCCGGTTTGCGTTCGCTCCCCAAATTATACATTACAAAAGGGTGCACTCGACTTACAATCGTAAGTGATAAGGTATGTCAGCTACCTGCCCAAGGTCGGTGGTTCTACCCGGGCACTCCGGCTTCCTCTACCACTAAAACTGGCCGTGCTGAAAGTGACGTTAAACCCAATATCAATCAATCAATCATATCTTTTCTTACCGTTGTGACCATGCCTTCCAAAATGGACTTTTTAGTAAATTATTTTTAAAATCCATAAATAAATTATGTTTTTAACGTCCAGAAGTAAGTGAGAACCAAACCGTCAATCCAAAATGAATAATTCAAGGACAATGGCAACAAATGACTTAAAACTGAGAGTGGATTAAAGCCCTCCAACACAGATAAATAAGTTTTTTCTGCGTAATTTTCATTATTGCTCCTGATACGCAGTTTGTCTGTGTCCGAATGTTATCGAGAAACAAAAAAGAAACAGAGGCACAATATGAGTACGGCACAGAAAAAAAATGAACACACACACACACACACACACACACACACAAAGATGAACAACATGGACCCAATAAAAGACCATGGGTGATATCAGAAATTATACAGAGAACTGTTATAGTCCTGTTAAAAACCACCATAGGTCTTAAAGAGTTTGAAGTACAAAAAATGCCGGAGTTGCATAAAACAGTAAATTTGGTTATGGTGCACACGTGTCACCAGGAGTAACCTCTCATCAGCAGCATTAAAATCAAATAATATGGAAAGCCATCATTCAAAAGAAGTCCAAAAAGAAGTATACAAATTTCCAAAAATATCGAAATAGGAAGCCAAATCCAGCACCAAGGATATCTACAGAGTGCCATACACGGAATGAAGTCTCAGTATTTTTAAGTGGTTAGAATTTTGATAAAAATAGTAAATTTCTATAACACGCAAGGTGGATTAACATGTCACACAAATCTGATTATTAGGCTGGTGAATACTCTCGGGAACCTCTGGTCCATCAGCAGTGGAATCGGCCAAATGTTTCAAAGTACAAAAAATACCGAATTAAAAAAAGAAGTATACTCATTTCCAAAAATTTAAAATAGGAAGCCAAATGCAGTACCAAGGACATCTACCGAGTGCCATACACGGAATGAAGCCTCAGTATTTTATATGGTTTTTAAGTGAAAACCACTTCAGTTGTTTAGGACGTGTATTATATCCCGTGTTGTTCAGAATGGATTCAAAAATCTTTTCATCCCATTGATGAAATTTATTACAACAATAATTTTCAAACCAAATTTAACCAACCTTCTGGAAATTTCTCGTTAGCGATCATGCGCCTACCCATTTAAGCAGTTCATGGAGCTTGAGCGCTGGGCTCATAGCAAGGTTCTCGACAAAAATGAGCTGTATTCTTTGTACCACAAAATAGTTGCCGCTGATATTATTGAAAGAATATATGTTCTGAACAAGGTACTGTTCGATTTCCTTTGTCTGGCAAACAGCACAAATGTAACAGCTTATCCCCGATGGACCTACCGGTTCTTCAAACATCATCTGTCATTCATTCTAAGACACGGTAGTTGAAATCGTCCGCTACGTACCGAACTCGGTTAGCCTAAGTGACTCTGAAAAGAATCTTCTGTCTAAAGGGCTCTATTTTGTTCCGACGACCCCTTTCCCGGATTTATTTCTAAATGAAATATTGAGGATTTTTTTTTCGCCGCCTTTTGCTGGAGACATTCTTTATTGGCAAAGACCGAGAGTCGGAACAACCAGTTAAAAACTTAATTCCATTTTTTTCCAAATTTCATCATACAAAATCAGATTTCACGACTAAAGCACCTTTGTTTCCTGCGTTGCCAGGTTACTTGAGGTTGTGTGTCAAATTGACAATCCCAAATCCAACCCCGAAAGAGGCATAACGGACACTCTTCTACACATCAAAGTACGCACTGATATTGTTATAAAAGTTGCAGACAAAGGAGGTGTCGTGGTCGACCAAGACTCTCAGTCTTATGTTGCACAAAAAAGAAAATAAGAAATTATTCAAAATTTTATCAAAACATCCATAGCAAAGCAGGATCTACCAGATGAAGCGTATAAATTGGTTGTATCTTAACCAAGATCATCACGTCTTTATTTGCTTCCCAAAATACATAAATTGACAAATCCTGTAGGACCGATAGTTTCTGTCTGTAGTTGTCCTACTGACTGCATTTCTCGTTTTCTTCATGATGTTTTTATTCCAACTTTGGAGAATCTACGAACATACATAAAGAACACTACGAATGCTCTTAATATTCTTGAGTTTTTTTTCAGCCAGAAAATGCTGAATTCAGATTACTAGTACTTATTTTGGATGTAACTGCCCTCCTGACCAGCATTCATAACAATGATGATGTGGTAACTTAAACACACTTTTTAGACAAAGATCTAGTCCTTATGTGAAACAGTCACCATCCTTAGGCTTGCTGAATTCGTCATGATCCACAATACTTTTCAGTTTGATGCTAAATTTTGCAGTCAGTTCGATTCCGTTGCGGTGGCAAATAAACTGGGTCCTAGCTCTGTCTGTTTATTATTTGGCTACCTTGAGGAAAAAATTGTTCTTTTCCTATATAAGACCCGTCCAGTAACTTAAAATAAGATACATTGATATGTCTTTGGGATGTCCTCTGGCAGTGAAGATGAACTTTAGTCTTGCATTGACTATGTTTCCTCGTACCATCCGGCCATCAAATACACTTTAAGCATTGCCACAGATAGTCTGTCTTTTCACGACATTAAATGTAACATTAAAGATGGACGAATTTCCACTTCAGTGATTTATAAAACCGACAGACACAAACAAGTATTTAAATAATGGGTCCTGGCATCCTCAGTCAGGCAAAGATTCCATTCCAAAGTCACAATTCTTGTGATTTCATCGTATTTGTAGTAACGAGCAGGATTTCAGCACTCAATGTAACAGAGTGAATTCCTTTTTTGTAAAAACAGGCTAACCCAGCAAATTTTTGGATCGAGCTATGAATTCGGTTTCCCGGGTGACCAAAAATGAGGCCATGGAAAAGAGGGCGGGAAATACCGACGACTGTGTCCTGACACACCACCCTCATAACGAAGCTAGCAAAACATTATGATCCGCAACTTTAAATCCATTGTTCTCAAGGACTCAATGTCTACAGTTTTCCAGGATTCGCCTGCTATTGCGACTTTCGGAAAAGTGAAGAGTCTAGACCAGCACCTTGTAACTAGTTCTTTCAATAGTGCTACTCTTAGCTAAATTCCCTGTAGATACAAGGGCACAAGACAATGGTGACCATCTCGTTGTCCCGCGTGCACTACTGAAGGCGTGGTGCATGCTGTTGGCTGTTAACGCCGAAAGATATATGTGGATGAAACTTGTCGAAGATTGGATGATCGCTTTATCAAAAATAAATAGAGCGTCACCAATGCAAATATTTACCCCCGTAACACTGGGCATGCATGTAACTGTCCTTATACAAACCAGTGCGGGAGAGAAAGAACGACAATTCCTTGAACATAGAATTATTTTCTTTTGACTGTTCGACCCTTTTTCATGAATGTTCTGAAACCGTCTATTTTATTTTGTTACTTCTTTATTTGAAATTACACGTTCGATAGTACAGAATACAAATGATTTTTTTTCGTTTATAAAATTCTTCAAGATTGAGCATGGTTTTTACAGGAAATTTCAGTTACACATCATTTGGTAGCTTTCTCTATTTGTTGTAACATATCTTTTTCGATTTTCTGCCCGGTTGCCCAAAGACAGAGATGGAAATTTATTTCTGATACGAAGTGTATTGTCGACAATAATGGACGAGCTTATTATTAGAGACTTTTTTTCTTTTCATCAGTAGATAACATAATACAGAAGTTAATGTAAATTAACTCATTCTACAGAACAAATTTTGAAAAATAAAAATAGAGAAGAAATTCGAAATTGAAAAGATTAGTAAAATCATTCCTGTGTTGATTTCTTTGTAGTACATTTATATTAACTGATTGACAAAGTTGACATGTTTTTTTCTAATGAGAAACCAAAATCAGATTTATCTCCTCACTATTCCAGGTGGCGTACAACTCTATCAGCTGCTGGTCAGTTAATACACTGTTTACACATAGATTATAATTAAGCAGTCACAGATTGCTTATGTTTTATCTAATTATATGTAATTAATTACATTAATGAACTTCATGATCTTTATGAAAAGCATTTAGAAATACTGTTTTGAGACAAATATTATATAAAGATTATATAAGTATTCATTTAGTTGAATGTAAATTGTAAGTCTGTATGTATACAGTGAATATAAACAAGATAAAATATTGAAATATTTTCTCCTTTTCTTTTCTGTATATTTGCATCTGTAACGTTCTCAAACAAATGATTTGAATATGTTCAAAATATTAGTTTTAATGTCAGAAATTGAAGACTCATTTATGTCAGTCATATTTACATTTCAGTTTTTAAACACTCTCATATCTACTTTAAGGAACTATTTACACATTTTCTGAAATTACAGAGCAGAAAACATATGAATGTGATTTTGCTATCAAGCTTTGTTTCGGTTATATTCAGTGGTACCGTCAATATCCTGAATGTTTTTTCCAGTCTTATGATTCTTTCATTATGGACCCTTTACTTGATAAAGACCTATCACATAGTTATTGCTCATTCTGTTCCTTGTATAAAAAATTGTCACAGACAGACAGACTGACAGAGTGATTCCTATATACCCCCTGAACTTCGTTCGTGGGGGGTATAAAAAAGTTGGAATAACAAAATACCGAAGTTACTGTAAATTTACATAGACATTTCAACATGCAACTAATGTCTCATCAGTGCAGATGAAATATTAACATTTATTTATTTATTCAAAATTGACAGCACCTTCATATGGAGCAATAAATACTTGTAAGGCAAAACAATCTCCATTGTCATACAATATTACCTAGTGGCCTAATTTAAAATTTCTTCAAACTTTTAACTTTATTTTGTCTACCCACGTTGGTGAGCGGAGGGGGTAACTTTACATATATATATTGATACTGATGCGTGGACAGTAAATTTAAACCAAAGGAACCCTTATAATATATTTCATGAAATTTTGCAAATCATTCCTATATTCCTGGACAGTGTAATGATCATATGGATGTCATCTTGCTTAAACCTGGGACTAAAAAAACATATTAGACATACTAATATATTTCTTCTGATATTTCCTTACTTTACATAGCCCAAATCAGAAAACAGCCCCTTTTTCGCTGCACATCAATCCTATCCCCTCCCCACCCTGCATCTACCAAATCGTTTTGATCTTAAACCACATCGTTGTCCAAGAGATTATACTCCGTACAGCATTCGTTTTTAAACATTCTACTAGGGTGATTCTATTATTAAAACAGAATATATCTAAAACAATTTTCTGTTAAAATCAATATCGGGGTCATACAGTGACGTGCAAAAGTATTGCAACAAGTGAAATTTTCCTTTTTTATTTTTTTAAAGTTTTAAAGAATTCATTTCTGGAGCATTCTTAAAAAGAGCTTCACATGTAATTTTTGAATTATTTTAAGACATTTTTCAAACTGTCACGATTTAACCATAAACAGAAAATCTTGGTGTCAAAATTGACTATATTGTAAATTATTTTAATTTCTTTTTAAGTCGTATTAAAAAAATTACTATCATGCCTAAAATTATTTCTAAATAACTGTAAGAAACTGCATGTCAGATTCTTTTTATCAAAGCAAATTTTATGAAAATCAGTCCAGAAATAATTTCTAAAGAATTTATTAAACGGAGACCGTTTTTAACAAGAAATGCAAAGGAAATTTCACTTGCTGTAAAATTTTTTGTATGTCACTGTATAAATTTTTGAGAAAAACCGCTCTTCGAAAGAACATAAAAAATGAATACATCTCTTCAGTAAATCTTATTTAAGAAGAAATCAAAGGTTTATTACTTTACTCACCCCTTCCCCCATTCCCACAGATATTTTTTGTTTGAAAACAAAGTAAGCAATTAATTGATTAACTGATTAATATACTAGTTTGATTTTATCTATATCTTATCAATAAATAAACTGGACATCAAAACATTCGGTAAACATACATAGAGATAATGAACTTAAATCTGGAGGTATTAAATGATTTAGTTTATACACCTCACGTGACACACCTTACTTGTTTAGCTGATGTTTTTTTATAATCCCTCTTTCTTTTGTTTGCATGTTACCATTTCTTTTTTATTGATCATATTTTGGGAATAAATAACCACCCGTATTTGAACAGTTAAGAAAAAAAAACTAAAGGTGAAAGGGATGTTTTATGTTTAAAATATTTCAGTATTATGACTTATTAGCAGGAAGCTGATATAGACCTGATAAGATGCAGCGCCATCTGTATTTATTATCAGGGGTAATAATTGACTTTGGTTTCTCATTGTTTTTCGTATTAGTGCATTAGCAAATAAGGAAAATATTAAGTCAACTAAATCAAAGAAAACACGTATGAAAACCGAAAACAAAGAATGTTTAAATGTTACTCTTCCTTTTAACTTATGTATGGTGACTTTTAGAAACACTTCCAAAATACAAAGATTGTGAATGTAAAGCTCTGTTGACAATATCAAAGTTCTCTTGGACAAAGAAAACTTGTGCAAAATGTCTGTAGGTTTTTTGATAGAGTCATGTAATAAAAAAAACCTTGTATCGAAAGCTTTGAAGGACTTTGTTGGAATAAAAAATCTTTCAATTTTTCATGGACTTTGATAGAATCAATCAGAGAGAAAAAAGCGTTTGTAGGTTTTTGATTTTGTCATCGGTCAAAGAAAACCTGTAACAAAAACCTCGAAAAACTTTATTGGAATAAAAAATCATCCATTTTTTTCTTGATCTTTGATGGACTTTGAAGGAATTACCAATCAGAGAGTAGTTTCAAATTAATGCAACGTTCGCACATGTGAAACAAAGCTAGAAAATGGCATCAAGGAAGTTTCAAATGAAAATGTCATGAACAAAGAAGGTAATTCATTCTGACCAAAATTGTGAATTTTACCAAAAACCTACCAAGTCCTCAAAAATTGAAGGTTTTACAAGATAGCTGAAGGCAATCCCTTAAATCTTAAAGTGCTAGCATCTATTTTTTTTTAATCATCGTCTTCGTTGTACATGACTTCCTTTGTTATACAAGAATAATTATAAACGATCTTCACTTAGGAACATCGACTGCAAACATCACTTAGGTCACATTTAGAGATCTGGGTATGTAAAGTGTTAACTGTATCCGAATTATATCAAATATTTCAAATATCTTATGATGTCATATTTCACTATCAGACTTCACCTGATATTCTGTGTCTAAACATTGTTTTTAGATAAATATTACCAAATTTGAACATATCAGATAATACAATGGTGAGTGGGAATACAGCAAGAACGACACCAGCAACTAAACCCATTGCCTTAGAAGTCCACCGAGGATCATCAGCACAGGTTTTCATACGCCGATATGAAGATAGTGTTTGCTTTTTGAGAAGCTCAAGTGTATCACCATAATAGTCCCACTCAGCAAAAGTGTTTATACACGAGCAGGTGCACATCTGAAACGAGTCAGTAGTTTGGAAATGATCTGCAAAATATAATTCAATATGCGATAACTACAACAAATTGTACTTCTCATTTACACGAGATATATATATTTCAAAAAATATTAGAAATTTAAATTATAAAAAAAAATAAAGATTTTTTTGAAAAATTTGTAACTGGAAAAAATTTATTTAACAAGAGTGTAGTTATGAGAACCGAACTTAACGAACTTAACGAACCAAACAAATGTAATTGCACTTGTAGTGGTAAGATGTGACCTTGATCACCAAATAAGTTTTAAGACATTATTTTAGACATTGCTATGAACAGACATAAAGGCAAATATCTATAAATACTAGTATATGAAAACTCTATGAAGCTATAGCATTATGGCAGATTTAGAAATGCCAGAGGACAGAGGACAAGATTTTAAAGGTTTCTTGAGAGCTCCTCCAGTAAAAGATTGAAATCAAACCGACTTCTCGAACTTCCACTTTTAGGTCTATCTCAAGTTTCATTCGTTCTTTGAACCTTTTGTTTTGAACGGGAGGACCTTACGTTCTGATAAGTGACTTACAATACACAGTTATGATTAAAAAATGTGGCATATCTGATAAACTGGTTTTAAATACTCATAAAAAAACAACATCAAGTTAGTTTACCTGAAACATTTTTGTATTCGCTTTGTTGTTGGATGGGATAGTTATCAATAGTAGAAAGATTTGTTTGTTTCATTGTTGTATTTTCCTTAAATCAAATCGTTCTGCTGGCTTAAATAGGGCTGTATGATAAGGATTTTTGGTTAATTTGTTTCATCTATATATTAGGCTCTTCTCGTAAAATGATAATAGTATATAACAAAAAACTAAATTACTATGCTGGCTATATTCACCATTTATAGCTTGTTGATGAAAAAGCCATATGAAAAAAATGAAGTGCTAACGACTGGCAGCATTTACTTTCAACTGAGATACATGCATTTAATAGAACTTAATAGTTTCCCCTACGATCCCATTGTTTGTCTATAAACAAAACCAAAAACACTGATCATTTATTAATGAATTGTGTCTTACATACTTTGTTCTATACTTGTCTCTGTGGTTGTCTCAAAATCTAAAAATAAACAGAAATAAGATTTATGCATTTCCAGCCGATTAAAAACAATGACAGTTAAAAGAATAACTAGTAGATCTGAAGAGCCTGTCGTAGTTCACCTTGTCCAAGGCTGTTATTTATAGTACAAATAACCTAAATGATAAAGGGTCTCATTTTCTAGTATGATAATAAACCTCGATGTAATATGGACCAATGTGTCAGAGGAGATGATCTTTGTATGTATTTCCCAAAGGCTCCAATGTTTAACCAAAGCTCCCGTTGTCGGCCATCTTGAATCTAATGTGAACTAAGTGGACACATTTTCAAAGTGGGCCATAAAAGGACCAGTGTGACCAAGTTTGGTTCCAATAGGAATAGTAGTTTCAGCCGAGTAGTTTCAGAGGAGACAATCATTGAATGTGTTTTCCCTCAGGGTCCAATGTAAAACTATGTTCCCTGCTGGTGGCCATCTTTGATCTGATGGGTACTTTCAGAACACATTTTTCAAAGGAGACTAATTCTCCTGGTAGTCTCAGAGGAGACGATCTATCTATGTGTTTTTCTAAAGAATCCAATGGTAAAGTATATTCCCCGCAGGCGGCATGTTTGATCTAATTATGACTTTCGAAAACAATCGATTATATTCATCAGACAAAAGTATGTGCTTTATGTACGAACATTAACCATCATCTTAATAAGTAAAAGTGTAATATTCAGAATTCTATATCTGATTGCTAGGTATAGATAAGACATTACATTGTACAAGTCAAGTATCCACAATAAATCCATTTTGTTTTTCGTCAATTGTACAAGAAAACTTTTAAATATACAGCATACTGCCAGATTAGGAAATATCAGATACATGAGAGAAGGATTTAAAAGGTTTCCTTAAAGCTTCCACTTAAAAAGATTAAAATCGAACCGATTTCCCGTACTTCCACTATCCTTTATGTTAGATTATTTAGGTGTTTCCATGTTTCAGTTGTCACATATTGTATCGTTCCTTAAACCTTTGATTTGAATGGGAGTAGAAAATATTCTGGTTTGTGATTTATGATACGCAGATATGACCGTTTTAATGTGACATGCAGTTATCTGCTAAACTTATCTCGAAGGTGTTTAAAGACCTTGAATAGTCTTTACATTTAGTCACTTTTCCTGCAATATCTTTGTATTCGTTCTTGGGATACTAGTAAATGTTTTTTTTTTCTTTTCTTGGTTGTAATTTTCTTAAATCGTTCTGCTAGGACACAATAGGATTGGTAAGGACTTTTGGTTGATCATTTTTATCTTTTAATTAGGCTCTTCTCGTACAACGATTTTAGTATATAGCAATCAACTAAATTACTGTGCTGGCTGTATATCACAAATAGCTCATTGAAGAAAAAGTAGAAGTGCTTCGAAGCATATCGTTTAACTGAGTTACATGCCTATAATGGAAATTGAGAGTTTCACTTTTAAATACAGACACTTACGATAGTAAAACTGAAATCTAATTTAAACCAATAACATTGATTCATAAATAAATGAACTGTGTCATACATACTTTGTTCTATACTTGAATCTGTTGATGTCTCAAAACCTTAAAAATAGGCAAAAATGTGACTTTTTATGCATTATCAACCGATTGAATACAGTGGGAGGTAAATGTAATGATAAAATAAGACGACGTACGGTTGAGAAACAAAACCTTTCGTGTTCCACATCTTTACAGATCTAAAAACTAAAATCTTGACGTTTATCTCTAATCAAAACATAAAGAACAACAATATCGCTTATTTTTACCATGTTTTTGTAGGGTCTTTGTCTCATGTGCATTTACTCCATATCCCTTCATTGATTCATAACCAAAGATAGCAAAACCAATAACATTGTTCATAAATAAATGAATTATGTCATATATACTTTGTTCTATACCACTGTTGATGTCTCAAAACCTAAAAAAAATACAAGAAATATGGCTTTATAACTCTAGACTGACGGTTCGTTTCTCACTTACTTTTTTATGCATTATCAAACAGATTAAATACCATGGTAGTTTGTTAGTTAAATGTTAAGATAAAACAGACGACCTACGCTTAAGTAACAAAACCTTTCATGTGCAATATCTTTGCAGATCTAAGATAGCCAAACTGAAATCCCGACGTTTATCTCTAAACAAAACCAATAACATTATTAATAAACAAATGAATTGTGTCATACATATTTTGTTCTAAACTTGTCATTTTTGATGTCTAAACCCCTGAAAATAAATAGAATTATGACCTTTTTATGCTTTATTAACAAAGTAAATACGATCGGAGTTTGGTAGTTAAATATAAAGATAAAACAACTGTCCTGCGCTTGAGTAAAAACCTTACGTGTACCACAACTCTAAACATAACCAGTAACATTGTTTATGTATCATACATACTTTTTACTATGCTCGTCACTGTTGATGTCCCAAAACCTAATAAATAAACAGAAATAGGAATTTGTAGTTAAATGAAAAGATAAAACACACGACCTCCCCTTGAGATGCCACTGCTGGTGGGCTGTTAGTCCTCGAGGGCAATCTAATTAAAATTAGATCTGCCAATTGTTCCCTACAGTCACTGCATGGTAGATCTAACAACACCCCATTTTACTTTCTGTTTCGATAATTCATTCGAAATCCTCGGCTTTTATCATAAAGCTTAATGTCTACAAAATCATGAAGACTGGATTCTGATTGGTTGATGTCAAAGGTCACAGAACTGAAAGTAAAATGGGATGTTGTTAAATCTACCATGCAGTGACAGTAAGGAACAATTGGTAGATCTAATTTTTAATTAGATTGTTCTCGAGGGTATACACCATCCCAGTAGCCAGTGCTTCGGTGCTGGCCCGAAAACCGATTTTATTGAAAATTTGCAGTATCTAAATTAAAAAAAAATTGCTAAAACCTAAGGAGTATCTCCCTCTTGCAATAGCATCTGTCCTTAGCTGATTTTAGCTTTCTCATTTAGATCCTATTGGTGATTTGTTCTTTATCAGCTTTTTCACATATTTTGGTTCATGGGTTTCCAAATGGTTTGATTTGATCTGCACTGATAAGACATAAGTTATCGAAATGTGCATATGCAGATCCTAAATAAGTCCCCGAGGGTGTTAACCAACCCAGTTCAAAACTAAGGAGTTTTGATTTCCAAATGTTTCGATTTGATCTGCACTGATGAGACATAAGTTGTCGAGGTGCGCATGTTCATAATCTAAATTAACAGGAACTTCGGTATTTCGTTATTTATTACCACTAGGTCGATGCCTCTGCTGGTGGACTGTTAGTCCACGAGGGTGTTCACCAACCTAGTATCCGGTGCTTCGGTGCTGGCCCGAAACCGAATTTATTTTGAAACTTGCAATGTCTAAATTTACAAAATTTTGTTCAAAACTAAGGAGTATCTCCATCTTGCATAGCTCTTTCCTTAGCTAGTTTTGGCTTTACTATTTAGACCCTATTTGTAATTTGTTCTATATCAGATTTTACAAGTATTTCGATATATGGATTTCATTTTTGGAAATGAGTACTTCTTTTTAGACTACTTTTAGATAATGGCTTTCCATATTATTTTATTTTAATGCTGCTAATGAGAGGTTACTCCTTGAAACAGGTGTACAGCATAACGAAATTTACTGTTTTTATGCAACTTCGGTATATTTTTATTTCAAATGATTTGATTTAATCTGCACTGAAGAGACATAAGTTGTCGGGGTGCGCATGTGAAGAATCTAAATTTACTGGAACTTGTTATTCACAGTAACCTAGGTATTATGTTATTCACAGTAACCTAGGTATTATGTTATTCACAGTAACCTCGGTATTATGTTATTCACAGTAACCTCGGTATTATGTTATTCACAGTAACCTAGGTATTTTGTTATTCACAGTAACCTCGGTATTATGTTATTCACAGTAACCTAGGTATTATCTAATTCACAGTAACCTCGGTATTATGTTATTCACAGTAACCTCGGTATTTTGTTATTCGTATACACAATCTTTGCAGATCTAAAATCTGACGTTTATGTCTAAACAAAACAATGTGACTTCAAGATAAAGAACAACAATAAAAGCGTTGTTCTATTACTTATTTTTACCATGTCTTTGTAGCGACTTTGTCTCATGTGCATTAACACCATATCCCTTCATTGATTCATAAAAAATGAATTATGTCATACATACTTTGCTCTATACTTGTCACGGTTGATGTCTCAAACCCTAAAAAACAGAAATATGACTTTTTATACATTTTCAAACATATTATATAGATTGTAATTAAATGTAACAAAATCTTTCGTGTACCACATCTTTGCAGATCTTAGAAAACAAAACTGAAACTCCAAAAAAAAAATCCAATAAAATTGTTCATAAATAAATGAATTATGTCATACATACTTTGTTCTATACTTGTCTCCGTTGATGTCCCAAAACCTTAAAAGAGTACAAGAGATTGACTTTTATGCATTATCAACAGAGTAGATAGGTATTATAATGTAAAGATAAAACAAGCGGCATGAGCTCGAGTAACATAATCTTTCGTGAACTACATCATTGTACTTTATTATTGGAAGAATATGATATTTCTCTGATTTTTATTTGTTTGTTTTGCATTTCACTTCAATATTTCAAAATATTCAAGATTTGTTTTTTTTCTCTCCGCGAAAGCCAATCTTTTCGTGAATACATAGTTAGTAATAGTTTTGATGATACGTGTGCTAAACAAATCATTTGTTTTAGATTTCAATGTATTTAATCTTGAGTGATTGTTTACAAAAGATCTCCAATCTATTGAAATATCATTTCAAAGCATAGAAAGACAATCTTTGATCTTAAAGGAGGCTAGTGCAATAGTGTTTTACCAGCAGACTAGGCTCCTTGAGCTAGCCGACAGTTTAGCGGTGAGCACTCCTTAACCCATTTTTCTAAATTACGTTTTGTCTTATTCTTTCCTTCGGAAGATTGTTGTCATGGAGTTATTCGTCTAACTGTATTGGGTTTACTTGTATATTTATGATACTATATGGAAACGGGATAGAGAAAGGGAGGTTTGGGTACCCATAAACCGATTTAACCCTGCCACTAGCTCTTGTTAGTGATGGTACCTAGTCCGGCTATCTCGAGTTCCTATCATTGTCTACGTTTGTGGTTTTTTTTGTCTTTTTGGGTTTTTTTTCTTCTGCAGCTCAGTGGTAGATTGTGTCAGTGGTTGTAATTTTCGGTCATTGTAAGCGTTCCTGTTATCTTCCCTAAATTAATTTCGAACACAACCGATCATATTTACAGACAGACATATGTGCCAATGACATCTCAATAATTGAAAGTGGCGTGGCTACCTTTATGACTTTTTCTTCCAGTCATTTTCATCATTTAGAATCTAACATTCAGAATTCTATTATTAAGAATGTAGGGATATATCTGATTACTAAGTTTATTGCCTTCAAAACCATTATGATAAATCTCAGTCTATTTCAGTGGTTATGGTGAATTATTTATGTACACCACTGTTTCGTCCCAGAGCGCGAACAATTGCGTTTTAGTATACATTAAGTTTCATGAATTAACGGAATATAAAAATACTGTGAATTCATTTTTCTCTAATGATATGCCAAGTTTAAACCGGTTTTTACCCGTTAGATAAATTTCCTTTATTCATGGTATGTTGAATAAAGCCCCGTGTTATTTCCCACCAAATCTATTCGGAATACAATTCTCGGTGTTTATCATTGATCACTAGAGAAAAAGATAACACCACTTTATCCCGATTATTACCATATTTTATCCACTCTAGATAGTTAAATTTAAAAATTTTAAATGTTCGACAAGCCTCGCAATTAAAATTTTAAAATTTAACTATCTCTAGTGGATAAAATATGGTAATGAACGGGATCTCGTGGTGTAATCTATATTTATTCGTGGGGTACCAATTTTCATGGGTACCCCCAAACCACGAATTAAAATACTCAACGAAATATGATTTTCTTGTGCAAGCTTCAAACAAAAGTGAACTAGATGTTGTCGGAAACGACAGCTATCCCCGCACTCCCTGTTTGACACAGAAAACAGTTGTTATACACCCTGGGCATAATTTTTTTCATAATTTTTTAAATCTACCTATTGATAGTCATTATTGTTACTAAAAGAATTCTAGGATATATGGTTGCTAAGAAGAATTCCAAAAAATAAGTGGTCTTTGAGGCTTTCAGGAAATTTACCAATACCGGAGTCAAATATTTTTGAAATCCAATTTATGAAAATGTTCATCCTAAACTACACAAACATTTTAAGTATGGTTGCTAGGTAGAATTCCAAAAAATAAGTGGTCTTTGAGACTTTCAGGAAATTTACCAAAATTTAAATCAAATATTTTAGAAATCCAATTCATGAAAATGTTTGTACTAAACTACACAAACATTTTAAGTATGGTTGCTAGGTAGAATTCCAAAAAATAAGTTGTCTTTGAGACTTTCAGGAAATTTACCAAAATTGGAACCGCCTTTCAGAATCCTAAGTTCTCAGAATTTTGTTTTTTACCAAACACTTGTCAGAATATAAGATAATATGCCAAAATTAATTAGATGTTGTCGGAAACGACAGCTATCCCCGCACTCCCTGTTTGACACAGAAAACAGTTGTTATACACCCTTGGCATAATTTTTTTCATTATCTTTGAAATCTGCCTATTGATAGTCATTATTTTTACTAAAAGAATTCTAGGATATATGGTTGCTAAGTAGAATTCCAAAAAAATAAGTGGTCTTTGAGACTTTCAGGAAATTAACCAAAATTGAAATAAATATTTTTGAAATCCA
>MJUU01056362.1:0-24068 GCA_002080025.1 Modiolus philippinarum
ATTCCTATATACCCCCCCAAACTTTGTTTGCGGGGGGTATAAAAAAAGAAACGGCAGATCATCACAATATTTTAATTATGTCTTTAAACTCGTGCAGAGACGTCTCTGCCCCGTGCAATGAAAGTTATATAGTTCTGACAGCGATAGTATAGTCTTTTGACTTCGTAGGTAACAGACATTTAATAAAGTTGGATACCAATTTGAATCTGAATACACTAAAAGAATTATGATAAATTGAGGAAGAGCATGCTAGTCAATAAAAAAATCTTGAATAACCCACGCCAGAATACCACAGATTGGTGGAAATGTTTCAAATGAGTGACAATACCATTGCCTTCTACAGATGCTGTCACAAGATCATGTTATTTGAAATTAAAATTATTAGAGACACCTTAACTGCAATTATTTTGAAATATGTCTTTTCTTGAGTGATGTCTCATCACTAGTGTCCAGGTACTTATATCTGTAAAATTGTAGTACCGTAACATATTATTGACTTCAGGAAATTTTAAGTACACAAAACCAGAGACATATAGACAAAACCAACCAAAAATAACCACCTTAAATGTGCTTTAAAAATTACAGGGCCAAAACAGAATACTGTGAAAGTACTATTGTTCGTGGGGTTGCAATTTTCGTGGATTTCGTGGTTTCCTTTAACCACGAAATTAAGAACCCAACAAAATGCATTTTCCTGTTGACTTTAAATGCAACAAGAGCTGTCGCCGAATGGCAGCCAGTTATACCCCCGCTCATTGAACACTGAATCAATATGGAAAGTGCAAATTTAAGTGTGTGCGGATACAAAGCAGGTGTAGACACAGTTCAAGTGTGAACACAAAAAAGTATGGACCAAAAATTTTCAATATATTGGTATAATGGGAAAAATTGATGAACTCAAACAGGAAGTAGATGAGTGACAGACTTGAAAAGGGGAGACACGGTACAACTCATCATACTTAAGCTTCAGACCAAATATCAATTCATTCCTACATACACAAGCTGAGAAATCCTAGACGAAAATTTTCAATATATGGCTTTAATGAGAATAATCAAAGTTTTCATCAAACAGGAACTAGATGAGTGACCGATTTGTAAAGGGGAGACACAGTACAACTCATCATACTTAAGCTTCAGACCAAATATCAAATCATTACTACATACACAAGCTGAGAAATCCTTGACGAAAATTTTCAATATAAAATTGGCTATAATGGGAAAAATTGAAGTTTTCGTCAAACAGGAAGTAAATGAGTGACAGACTTGAAAAGGGGAGACACGGTACAACTCATCATACTTAAGCTTCAGACCAAATATCAAATCATTACTACATACACAAGCTGAGAAATCCTTGACGAAAGATGTTCCGGACGGACGGACGGACAGACGGACGGATGGACGGACGGACGGACAGACGGACAGACAGACGGACAAGGGTAAAACAGTATACCCCCTCTCCTTCGGAGCAGGGGTATAAAAATTTGAAACCACGAATTTAAGTACCCACGAAATAGTGATATTTCTGAAAACCACGAAAATTGATGTCCACGAATAAAAGTACTTCCACAGTACATATCTAAAATATAAAAACAGTAGGTTTTTGATGTCTGCACCCATATTCTTGTTCAACCTTGGCCAGTGAACAAATATACGTGATTTGGTGGTGAGAGCAAAAGGTCCAATAGAAACATTCTGTTAGTATGTTTAAAATAGTTCATAAAAGTGTTGAAAACGTATGTTGGAAATACACAGGAGAGATACAAAAAATTTAATTTTATTTGTTTGAGATACAAGTTATCAAATAATTTTATTGGACATAAACAGTTTACATGTCATGTGGTATGTAATTATAGTTTTCATAACGAGAAAGAATTGTATATCGATGGATATCAACTTGAGTTATGTAATTTCAAAATATAATAAATGAGCCTTTGGCGAGTTTATTATATTTGAAATTACATAACGAGAGTTGATATCCAGCGATATACAATTTTTCCGAGTTGTTAAAACTATTTCTCTTATGATTTTCATAATATTCAGTGCCGAACTGCTGTTTTTGTTTAAAACAACAACACCGTTATTAGGTAACGTTAATCATGGCCAACGAGATTTCACTGTGGTCCAATAAAAACATCGAAAAAATAATAGCACATCACGCGTGATGTGTTATTACTTGACACTCGACCAATGAAATTCCTGTAAAAGCGATCCAACAAGTTCATATCTAACTCCTGCTTCAAAGTCTCGTTATGTACCACCAATAACTATTCATGCAAGGAATAGATAATAAGCGTGCATCATAAGGGAATGCAAAGTAAAAAACAAAGAAAGAATATGAATAACAAAAAGATAAAAAAAAGTATTCCGAGTAATATAGTAATGATAGTATAGTAAGCACTGCACACAATTTGGGCTGAAGATGATCGAGATAAATTTACGAAATTTTGTGCCTTTCCTTGCAATATTTGTGTCAGTGATGGATAAATGTGGTCATGAATTTCACTTTTACCCAGAATTTGTATAACCGACGAGTTGATTTCTACTGTATTATAACAATTTTCATAAGTTTTGTGAATTAGTATTTAAATGAGAGAGAGACCAACCTATAAACCACGCAAATCTTCCCGTCATGGTCACAGGTAATTACATGTTTGTTAATTGGGGGTAATAAACAAATTTGCAATATGTTTACCTGTACAATTATGACAGTTTGCTTCTGTAGAAAATAGTTTATAATATATATGTTCAGGATTTCACATTGCACCATTTTAAATATTTTCAAACAATCTTTTTTTTATTTTTTTTTTATTAAATATTGGTTAAAGATAAAGGCATGATGAAAATTATAAACAAAACCCGAAAAGGTATATAATACGCTTTTGTCGCACTATTATTAAGTTAGACAACCGTAAGCTTCACATTGTCGATTGATAAAGAATGTACATGATGTACCATATGTACATGATGACAACTGCAGGTCACCGTTATTTGGTATCCTTGAGGTGATTAGACATATCTTAATATTTGTATCGAGATGACGACAAAATGGTGACTCGGATATCGTAGTTTGTCACACTGAAATATCGATCTCATGGACCTATCCTTTGGAATAAATCATTAATATAGATGTATACATGCACAATTATACAAAAGGAAAATAATATCAAATTTTTATTTTTTTGCGAATTTTCCCTTTAAGTTTATTTGGCAGGGGCCAAGGTGGCCACTTTGCCAATATTAACAATTTTTGTCCCTGGAATGAAATTAAATGCAAATGACAGTCTCTACAAATACATGATAGGAATTCTAGCGAAATGATTTTCAAAGTCTTTTAATAGTTTATTGGATGATCAAATATGCCACTTTTATTTGGTTACCATGCAGAAAATTGAACCTTATATATATTCAGTAAACATCCTTCTTATTTGTATTGAAATATATAGGAAATCAGAGCGTCAAAACACAGATATACTGTAAAAACATCCAAAGAAAAAAATTGATGGGTGTTCCATGGAACACTTGTGTCGCCTGCACTACAGAAGAGCCATTTTTGGCCAAGTGAACCTCTAAAATCTGTAAGTATCAGGTGCACAATTAAATCAAGTGATCAACATATTCTGAAAGGTTGGTTGGAATATGACTTCTACTAGTTCTAGTTTTGAAAAAGTACCACATTAACGAACTAAATTAACAAATGAGCTATTTTGGCTCAGTGAACCTCTTAAATCTGTAAAATCAAAATATAACGTATCAGATGCAGAACAACATCAAGTGAACAACATATCATGCAAGTTTGGTTGGAATCTGACTTATAGCCGTGATGGAGTTGAGGATTAACTAACCAGAATAACAAATGAGCAATTTTGGTTCTGTGAACCTCTAAAGTATGTAAAATCAAAATTCTAAGTATTAGGTGCACATCTACTACAGGTGAAAAACATATCCTGAATGTTTGGTTGGAATCTGACTTAAAGCTGTGAAGGAGTTGAGGATTAACTGACCAGAATAACAAATGAGCAATTTTGGCTCCGTGAGCCTCTAAAATATGTAAAATCATAATTCTATGTACCAGGTGAGCATCTACACCAGGTGAACAACATATCCTGAAAGTTTGGTTGGAATTGGACTAGCAGTTTTGAAGGAGTTGCAGATTCTAAAACCGACAGACCCACAAATGAGCAATTTAGACTCTGTGAACCTCTAAAATCTGTAAAATCAAAATTATAAGTATTAGGTGCACATCTACACCAGGTGAACAACATATCCTGAAAGTTTAGTTGGAATTGGACAAGTAGTTTTGAAGGAGTTGCAGATTCAAAACCAACAGACTCAAAAATGAGCAATTTTGGCTCCCTGAACCTCTAAAATCTGTAATATCAAAATTCCAAGTATCAGGTGCACAACTACACCAAGTGAACAACATATCCAGAAAGTTTGGTTGGAATAGGACTAGTAGTTTGGAAGGAGTTGCGGATTGAATCAAAGTCCCAAAGGGACTGGTGGATTAGTGTCTATGATGGCAATGATCAGTATCTAATCTATTGATGTCCAATAGTGTCCATGTATGATATGAATAATTGCCTGTCTATGTCGTGCATAATTACTCATTTTTTCCTATGGGTCTAATTATAATGATGATATCAAAACCAAGAAAGGTACAAAAACCATGTTTTGCTCATCAAGAAAATTAACATGCCTTTCTGACAGTCAGCAATTATTTACTGGTGGCCATCTTCATTTGATCACACCAGCCAATCAATGGCAATCAAACCATTAGAGACAAATATTCAAAGGATTTTGATTTTATACCAGAATCCTATTATGGGTTCCCTGCTGTACACTCAACATAGACTAAACAATGACAGCACCATCTTGATCAAGTACAGTTTGAAATTTAATTCTAAAGAAGAGACCTGAATGAAAGGTTTGTGAATGTTGACAAGACGCAAAAGCTGACAAGACATGAGCAGCAATACCCTGCTCTTTATCAAGAAACACACGAAGACATGAAAATGATGATCTGTGCCAAGTTCTTTGTGCAACAATGCATCTCAATTCGCGCTATGATATACATTCTCATGCAATTGAAAAATGACTGTTATGCATTGTAAATACTCAAATGACATTGTCTCAATTTTTGTTTGACCAAACTCTGATCAACGGCAATTAACACGCAACACCCCGGACTGAACATTGTTGGACGAACGGCAATCAACAGATCAATACCATTGCCTGATCCTATTTCGAATTTAGTCAATTCCAACCCCGATTGTTGCAAAATATCGTCTGTTTCGGAATATGCACCTTGACAACTGTTTCCAGGGTAATAATGTACGACTTCTTCAGTATTTTGTTTTGAGTCGGCCATTGTAGATGTATACCGAACGCGGACCTCGGAGAAGACACATAATGGCAATCGCAACAAGTATAATGGAACAGCCAATGTGGAACAGCCGTACTTTTCCATTCATTGATAACTAGAATACGTCTTCCGTAGATTGTAAATAATGGACTGTTGTTCTCGACGGGTACTGAATTTGATTTTTTATTTCCAATGCGTTGTTCTTTTATGATTTATTTCAAAACAGCCACATCGTTTTATTGACGGTTCAGGGAAATACGTTTACGCCATTCATACTGTACAAATGTAAATACATGCATCGGTCTTCCATATTCATACATCTACACACAAAATTTTATCAATGGGAAATTCATTCGGTGATTAATTAACGAATTCGGGCATCATTTAAGTGTTGAAAAGTTCGGGCAATCAAATTAATGTTCAATGAAAATAGACTATTGAGAGTCAGAGTTTTTATGAGGAAAGGATTCTTTTAGCATGGGTATGATCACTAATGTTTGATTGTGTGAGGTTGGTCACCCAGGGTCGTAACATAGGATAGAATTCTATCCTTTGGATAGTCACTAATCCAAAAACCGACAGACGACGCAGGACGACGCCGTCGATGTAAGACGATGGATAGTGATCCCTATGTGTCAAATTACTCTGCTTACACATCGACACAAAAATCCCATCGAAATCTGATAAAAAATAAAAATTTTAAGTAATCTGCACATTTGCAATTTTAGCCCCCTTCGGAACTTATTATTGAAGAGGAAAAATGTTATCAAAAATTTGATGGTGCTGTGCTAGTAAACTTTACATAAGAAATCCAATTAAAACCGGACTAAAAATAAGAAAAATAAAATTTTTGAGATTCACCCCCTTTGGGGCCCATTTATTTCATGAACGGTACATGCGACATGAAATCAGTTGACATACAGCTGCCGATTGGAAATTTTCTCAGGAGTACACTGAAAGAACCCCCATCAAAATCCCATAAATAATATTCTGCAGCCCAATATATGAAAACACCCAATTTGGTCCTTTTTGGCCCTTTTCGTAAAAACGGGCGGGGCCAGTATACCCAAAACCAATATCAGCCTTCCTTTTGTGCCGAGAAAGATTGTGTTAAAATTTCATAAGGATTGCTCAACTAGAACTTAAGTTATCGCACAGAAACGAAGTATCCACAGACGCCGATGACGCCGCCTACGACGAAGCTGCCAGTATCATACCAATATACGACCTCAAAATTTTTTGCAGTCGTATAAAAACAAGTGAAAAATTTCCACCTGAATGATTGTTCACAAGCCTAGCTGTCTAACCTGAAGTGATCAAATACCACATCGTATATGAGTTTGATTGACTAGTGATCAAAATGATTATATCCCTTTAAATGGACAAAACATATAGGTCTCATATACCAGTTACGACATTGCCATTCACTTCAAGGCTAAATCAGCCATTTTCCACTGTTTGCCCTCAACATATAGGTTTAGCTTGACCTTTGAGTTGTATATCATTTCGAAGCATTTTAACTAAGGAATCCAAATCTGCCATAAAAATATGGGGTGAACCGTTTAGATTTTTCGCAAAATGGCACCGAATAAAAATATGAAATAAACAATAATATTTACATTTGAAAAAACATGTGCTTCCCAGTCCTTATCAGGGCCTTATTACGCACCCAGTAAAACAATATTCATACACCAGCTTCAAATATGACAGTTGTCTCAATAAATATACATAATCAGCTTTCAAAAAGTATTCTCGTGATATTCTAACTGAAAGGATAAACATTTTAGCACTTCAAACATCCTCTTTTCAAATCTTAGATTTTTTAGGAACTTCATGACTGATGGACCAGTTGACCTGGAACTGGTTAATGAGACCTTAAGATTTCAACTTGTATTAAAAATGAGGGTTTTTGCTCTTTCAATTGAAAGTGCACAATTGTACGAGTAAAATGATACCCAATATGTACTGGTTCAATAACCAGTTAAGATTTCCTGGCATATACAAATACAGTATGTCGCGAGCAAATCTAGAGAAGTTTTACATCACATGCACATATGAAGCGCACAGTCATTGTGTATGAAAAGGAAGTTTTGCAATAAAATTTACAAAATGGGTAAAAAATATCTCTCAAAATGGTATAATGTAGGCTTCATGGGTGTACAGAAATAGAAATATGGCTGATATTTACCTTAAAAGCCTACAGGGAAGGAGATAAATGTTATTAATGAGACAAAAATAGGGAGGGAAAATAGATCTGCAGCATGAAATACCTGTGTGAACCTAAGTTATGGCCATTTTGAGAAAATAAAATATTATTTCCATTTTTCAACCATATATTTATGATAACAGGCCATAATTTGACAAGCTAGTGCAATTTTTGGAAAGAGAATGAATGGTTGCTAAGGTGAATAAGGGCAAAACCTATTCAAAGATATGATGACGCCTGCCTCTTAAGGTCTCATATACCAGTTAAGACCTTTAAGAAATAATTCATGGGCGCCGGTGGTTTGTTGGAGATTTACATTTGGGTGGCCATTATTTTCATTAATATTTTACCCAGAGCGTAGCTTAGCGGAGCAAGGGGTAAAATAAATGAAAATAATGGACACCCATATGTAAATCGACTACAAACCACCTGCGTACATGAATTATTTTGATTCTTATATGACATTCCATGATCTGAGCGGACCTATAGGATCCTATGGTGTACACGGTAACGACAGCCATTACTTCAGATATACTGACGTTTTTATGCACAAAACATATTGTGATGTCGTCGATTTCAGCGTAAAGACTGTTGTGAAGTCGCTCCTTGTGTTATTGGAGATTTTCATATGGCTAGTCGTCATGGTTTCCATTGTTCCCATATTAGAATGCCATTTACTTCAAGGCTAAATCAGCCATTTTCCACTGTTTGCCCTCAACATATAGGTTTAGCTTGACCTTTGAGTTGCATATCATTTCGAAGCATTTTAACCATGTTAACTAAGGAATCCAAATCTGCCATAAAAATATGGGGTGAACCGTTTAGATTTTTCGAAATATGGCACCTAATAAAAATATGAAATAAACAATAATATTTACATTTGAAAAACACATGCTTCCCAGTCCTTGTCAGGGCCTTATTACGCACCCAGTAAAACAATATTCGTACACCAGCTTCAAATATGACAGTTGTCTCAATAAATATACATAATCAGCTTTCAAAAAAGTATTCTTGTGATATTCTAACTGAAAGGATAAACATTTTAGCACTTCAAACATCCTCTTTTCAAATTTTAGATTTTTTAGGAACTTTATGACTGATGGACCAGTTGACCCGAAACTGGTTAATGAGACCTATATTTTCAGCGTAGAATTAGTTGCAAATTTCCTTTTTCCAAGATTTTCGTTTCTCTGTAGTAAAATTGCTTCCAAACTCACCCCATTTGTCAAAGTTGACAGGTATTAAGCCAGTATATGGACTTGTTCGCAATTCTGATCAGTTAACAACAGGTGTCTTTCTTTACTGTACTTTATTGCCTCTCAGTAGGTGATAAATTTGAGAAGTTTATATGAGTGTAAATTTTGTAGTTCCTTGTAGTCAAGAGGGTTGTCATGTAAACAAACAATAAAGCTAAAAGTCTGCCACAACTTACTGATGGGAAAACAGTAAAAACAAGATGTGTTTGTGAAAACCTACATATGCCCCCAGATACTTGTCAATTATACCCGAAATCTGCCAATTTTACCACTTTTTGACCTCTGTGACCTTGACCTTTGATCTGACCTGATATTTTGGGCCATATTCATGTTCCTCTAAACTAGGCCTCTGGTTGAAAACCCTCAGGCGACATCAAGATGTAGACAGGAATAAAAGCCCTGTCCTTGATAAACTGGAGTTTTCTATGTATCGTGTGCGTTTTTGTCACATGTACATTCACTCCATATCCTTCATTTTTCCCATACACTTGCCAAGTATTAAAAGTCTATCTTACATAGTACAAAAGTTATTTATTTCCTTAATAAAATTAAACTCCCAATTTAACCCCTTTACTCTGAAATGGGTGGAGCCTCTTTTTGCCTCTTGTTTATTGAAAATGGTTTTAATTGTTCAATGTATCTAATTAAATTTGCTAAAAGAAACCTACAGAAAAACACTGCATCAATATCTGACAAAAAAAGTTTTTAAAATTTTTTTTTTCCATTTTTTGGCCACCTTTGGGCCTCTTGTTTCTGAAAAACAGTAAATGCTACCTAAAATCCATCAGCATACTCCACACAATTTTATTAGCAAACCCCATCTAAATATTACAAATAATAAGAATTCTACAGTCATATATGGGAAAACAGCCAATTTAACCCCTTTTTAACCTCTGTGACCTTGAACTTTGACCTGACCTGATTTTTTTTGCATATTTAGGTTCCTCTTGACTAGACCTTTACACATGCTAGGCATGAAAAGTCTATCTTACATAGTTAAAAAGTTATAGCCAAGGTTGAAGTTTTGGATGCACAGACACACACAGATAAACAGACAGACAAGAAAAAATCAATATGCCCCCAACCCTCCAACCCCCATCCTCGATCTGGGGGCATAAAAAATCAGTTTATTCCAAAATAAGTTTGGTGACCGTCATTATTTTGTCATGCAAACTGAAAGCAAGTATATTAACATATCATTTACCAAATTTTAAAAAATTCTGTTCGATACAACTAAAATAAATTAAAATTTTCCAAATTTTCCCTATCATTTCAACCAGCTGTTTTTTTTTACATGGGAAATTTCAATCTTAAATGGTCGGCGACACCCAATTTTTATTTTAGTTTTGAAATCCATAATAACAAAGTGTAATTCATGAAACATGTATCATCAGAAATTTCTGACAGTTTTTAGATGCCCATACCACCTTATATTACAGGGAATTATGTCCAACCTTTCATGAAGAATGTTAAAATATACATGAACTAGCTACTAAAAATACTTTTCTTGAATTGTTCAAGAACTAAGTGGTTTCAGGACTAATCTTCAACTTATATATGCAACAAGTTGAAAAACATGCAAAGAAAGTACTTGACTGATCATGAAATCTTCCTATGTTATGTTTATTAAACTTTGCTTCTGACTAGCACTGGATTTGTTTTGTCTGAAAGAAATGAGCGATCTGTGTGAATTACTCCAACATATTTTTATAAAATTGTATCAAAAAATTTAGAGCAGATTACCAAAGTATCCTTTTAATTCCCATTTGGTCCTTTAAACTATGTTCCATGCTGGAGGCCATGTTTTACAGTAAGATCTTAATGGATTACAGGCTCAGTAGACTGAGCCTGTACATATCACAAACCTTCAAAATGTCCCCATTTAAACAGAATAAAATCAAATTTGGTATACTTTGGACATATTGTTATTTATGGATATCAATTTTTGTTTGATTTCCTAAATATTTCTTTGTGCATTCTTGAATTCTTGGTTTCAAAGTCCATATATTGAAACTCAAGTGAAAATACACATTTTGTTTTGGATCTTAATTTTGTGGTTTCAGTGAACCTGGAAATCCACAAACAATAATAATTTCACAGTAATTTGGACAAAATCATAGCAAATTAGGTTTTTCCAATAGGGCCATATGTTAAAACATGTCCTCCACTGGTTGCCAAGGTTGTCTACCTGACCTGAATGAAATCAGAATTTTTTTTTTAAACAGACTCCCCTTACATCATGTACATCAATGTTCCTTACTAATGGCTTTGCTGTTTCTTGGCCCATAACAAAATGTGGAGTTACTTAAAGAACCTTTCAAACATCATTCCTGTAAAAATGGTTGAATTTGGTTCGGTGGTTTCAGAAAAAAATCAAAAAATATTATTTTTCAACTGGATTCAGTGTCAAATTGTAATCCTGATGATGCTGGTGGCCATGTTTTTATTGGATTTGAAAGAAATGATTAAATTTTTTGAAAGACCTTCCATATGTCATCATGACATTCCAGTATTATTTTTTCTGAATTTGCTTCAATAATTTCTGAGCACATGATGAAAATAATGTTTTTCAAAATGTAGAAGTATCTTCCAAATTGGTTAAAATGTTGTTTTTTGGGGGATCTGAACTCTATGAGCAATTTTGTAAATTTTAAGGCTGATGGAGCGTGGTTTATCTGTACTGATGCTACTGCAACTACATACCAAATATCAATGGGCTACTATAAGTGGTTGATGTTAAACAGATGAAAGATAAAACTGAAACAATTGTGGATGCCACCAGAATATTTTTTTATAATTAAAAATTCGAAAATTTAATTCTTACTCTTTATTTCTCATATGTTTTATTGAAAACTTTGCAAAATACTTTCAGGTATAGTGATTTTTTTTTTTTACATTTAGTTCATTACCGCTTTAGTTTTTATTATCTCAAATTAAAGACAAACCCCAAAAGGCCTGTTGATGTACATAATTAGGACTACTTGATGTCTAATACAATTTATAGTACTAACAAGAATATGCATCCTGGAGACAAAATGCCTTGTCACACAACTATTTTGAACAATAGTATATTTGGTGATCAGTAAAAGAAACTTTAATGAATGGGTATACCTCATATTATATTTTCAATATCAGTGAAACATGGAAAAATTTTTACTTTTACTTTTTATTATTACATCCTAATGTGTATTTATATCAAGTTTCATGGTAACAGCATACATCCTTCACAGAAAAAAACTTAAAACTGAGGGTAAACGGTAATCAAAGTCCCAAAGGGACTGGTGGATTAGTGTCTATGATGGCAATGATCAGTATCTAATCTATTGATATTTTATGTACACTGTCCAATAGTGTCCATGTATGATATGAATAATCGTGCATAATTACTCATTTTTTACTATGGGTCTAATTATAATGATGATATCAAAACCAAGAAAGGTAAAAAAACCATGTTTTGCTCATCAAGAAAATTAACATGCCTTTCTGACAGTCAGCAGGTATTTACTGGTGGCCATCTTCATTTGATCACACCAGCCAATCAATGGCAATCAAACCATTAGAGACAAATATTCGAAGAATTTTGATTTTATACCAGAAACCTATGATACATGTATACATTCTCATGCAATTGAAAAATGACTGTTATGCATTGTAAATACTCAAATGACATTATCTCAAGTTTTGTTTGACCAAACTCTGATCAACAGCAAATATTCAAAAAATTTTGATTTTATACCAGAAACCTATTACATATTATGGGTTCCCTGCTGTACACTCAACATAGACTAAACAATGACAGCACCATCTTGATCAAGTACAGTTTGAAATTTAATTCTAAAGAAGAGACCTGAATGAAAGGTTTGTGAATGCTGACAAGACACAAAAGCTGACAAGACATGAGCAGCAATACCCTGCTCTTTATGGAGATAATAATTCGTCCAAGAAACACACGAAGACATGAAAACGATGATCTGTTGCCAAGTCTTGTGCAACAATGTATCTCAATTCGCGCTATGATATACATTCTCTTGCAATTGAAAAATGACTGTTATGCATTGTAAATACTCAAATGACATTATTTCAAGTTTTGTTTGACCAAACTCTGTTCAACGGCAATTTAACACGCAACACCCCGAACTGAACATTGTTGGACGAACGGCAATCAACAGATCAACACCCCTGCCTGATCCTATTTCGAATTTAGTCAATTCCAACCCCGATCATTGTAAAATATCGTCTGTTTCGGAATATGCACCTTGACAACTGTTTCCAGGTAATACTTTGTATTTACAGATGTTCGGCTTCTTCAGTATTTTGTTTTTGAGTCGGCCATTACATGTATACCGAATGCGGACCTCGGAGAAGACACTGAAATCACAACAAGTATAATGGAACAGCCAACGTGGAACAGCCGTACTTTTCCATTCATTGATAACTATAAATGTAAACAAACATTACGTCTTCAGTAGATTGTAAATAATGGACCGTTGTTCTCGACGGCTAATGAATTTGATTTTTTATTTCCAATGCGTTGTTCTTGTATGACTTATTTCAAAACAGCCACATCGTTTCATTGACGGTTCAGGGAAGTACGTTTACGCCATTCATACAAATGTAAATAAAGGCATCTGTCTTCCATATTCATACATCTATGCACAAAATTTTATGAATGGGAAATTCATTTGGTGATTAATTAACAAATTCGGGCACCATTTAAGTGTTGAAAAGTTTGGGCAATCAAATTAATGTTCAATGAAAAAAAACTATTGAGTGTGGGAGTTTTTTATGAGATCAGAAAGATGTGTACGAAGTTTCCTGAAAAGGATTCTTTTAGCATGGGTATGACCACTAATGTTTGATTGCGTGAGGTTGGTCACCTGGGTGGTAACATAGGATAGAATTCTATCCTTTGGATAGACACTAATCCAAAAACCTAACTTGGGATGGATGGACATACTGATGGACAAAAGGGCAGACACACCCAAACACTAAACGCCCCCTACTTTTGTAGGACAGGCTTAAAAAGTATATTTCTGTATGAACAATAATTATGAATAAATCTTTTGAAGCTATATTTTCTATAATATCATACCAAACATGTGATTTTAGGCTTGAATGTGTTTTTACATTTAATCATAGGGTGTTCTGTGCTGGCAGCCATCTTGGATGAGGTACAGACCTGCCAGATTCCTTTTTTGGATTGCACTATCTAAAGACCATTGTGCCTAAATTTGGTTCTTATTGGACTAGTGATTTCTTTGAAAGTGGTAGTGTTATATATACGGTCAAATGTCAAAACTATGTTCCCTACTGGCAGCCATCTTGGATGTTGTACAGACATGCTTAATACTTTTTTAAGGGACCCTCTAAGGACCATTGTGACTATGTTTTACTGTGATTGGACCAGCAATTTTTGAAAAGAAGTTCTTTGAATGTGTTTTCCATAGGGTAAAAAGTTTAAAATATGTTCCCCGATGGCAGCCATCTTTGATGATGCCAACCTGTCGGATATATTTGTGGGAGGACCATCTAAGGACAGTTGTGACTAAATTTATTTCAAATTGGACAGGTAATTTCTGCAGAGAAAATAATTTTTTGAAGGTCTTTTCCACAGGGTCCAAAAAAACTATGTTCCTGTTTGGCAGCCGTCAGGAATGAGATACACATCTGCCAGAAACAATTTTTTAAGGGGACCAACCAAGGACTATTGTGATCAAGTTTGGTTCTAATTTTCCCAGTGGTTTCAGAAGAGAAAGTCTTTAAATGAAAAGTTTACGACGGATACTGGATGCCAAAGTTCACCCTGGCATTGGTAGGCGAGTTAAAAAAAACTTTCCAAATTGAATCTATTTTCTAGGCTTAAACAAATTAATTTACCTGCTGTTGGCTGTTTTGGTCTAGCTCCTAATCCTGAATCTGATGGTTGGCTGTTACCTTTAATATATAAAATAAAGTATATCATATCGACAGCAAATCCACTATTGCTTTAAAATATTATCTCAGATAATTTTTTTCTTTTTTATTTTGATAACATGTAATAAAATATAAGACAGACCAGAGGATGACATGCCCCTGTGCAAGGTTGAATCAAATTGGGATTTTCTAGTAATATTTGTGTCTGTAAGACACATATGATGCCCCCGCTAAACACATGTTATTCTAGGTTGCACAGATTAACTACCGGTATGTACCCTCTATTACTAAATCACCAAAAAATTATAAGTTGAGCAATGTATATTCTTGAAAAAAAAATGAACCAAAATCAAAGTACATACCACATGCACATCTTCAATATAGGTACAAATGAACTGCAAAATCAAAGCTTCCTAGCCTCAAAACTCTAGGAGGAGTTGTTCTGACAATCTGTGTACCCTGTATTAATAATTCATCCAATAAATGACTAAGTGCAACAATGTGTTTTTTTCCGAAAATGCATCAAAATCAAAATCCTTCCCACATGCACATCTTCAATATAGGTACAAATGATCTGCAAAATAAAAAATTCCTACCATCAAAACTGTAGGAGGAGTTGCGTGGACAAACTATGTACCCTCTATTACAAAATCACCCCAAAAATGACCAAGTTCAACAATGTATATTTCTGACAAAAATGCACCAAAATCAAAATCCTTACCACATGCACATCTTCAACATAGGTACAAAAGATCTGCAAAATAATAACTTCCTAGCATCAAAACTGTAGGAGGAGTTGCAAGGACAAACTATATACCCTCTATCACAAAATCACTAAAAAATGACTAAGTTCAACAGTGTTATCACAAAATCACTAAAAAATGACTAAGTTCAACAGTGTATATTTTTGGCAAAAATTAACCAAAATCAAAATCCTTACCACATGCACATCTTCAATATAGGTACAAATGATCTGCAAAATAAAAACTTCCTAGCATCAAAACTGTAGGAGGAGTTGCGTGGACAAACTATGTACCTTCTATGAAAAATCACCTAAAAAAATGACCAAGTTCAACAATGTATATTTTTGACAAAAATGCACCAAAATCAAAATCCTTCCTACATGCACATCTTCAATATAGGTACAAAAGATCTGCAAAAAAAAAACTTCCTAGCATCAAAACTGTAGGAGGAGTTGCGTGGACAAACTATGTACCCTCCATCACAAATACACTAAAAAATGATTAAGTTCAACAATGTATATTTTTGACAAAAATTAACCAAAATGAAAATCCTTACCACATGCACATCTTCAATATAGGTACAAATGATCCGCAAAATAAAAACTTCCTAGCATAAAAACTGTAGGAGGAGTTGCGCGGACAAACTATGTAACCTCTATGAAAAATCACCAAAAAAGACTAAGTTCAACAATGTATATTTTTGCAAAAATGCACCAAAATCAAAATCCTTCTCACATGCACATCTTCAATATATGTACAAATGATCTGCAAAATAAAAACTTTCTAGCGTAAAAACTGTAGGAGGAGTTGCACGGACAAACCATGTACCCCCCTCGGACGGACGGACGGACGGACGAGGGTAAAACAATATGCCCCCCGACTTATCGTCGCAGGGGCATAAAAATGCAAATTGTATCAGGCCAGGTATGACAACATAGTTGGTTTATGAATGGTCTCCTTTTGCAATATCTAGCCCTCATAGCTCAGAAATGAAACAAGATATCATAAATCTGGTGGTTAAGGTGTCTTTGTGGTATTATTCTGCCATTTTTGTCCAATAATTGTTCAAGTAAGCTTCATATATTTTGAAATTCATTTTTGTACGGCAAAATAATTATAAAATATTACATGAAAGTTCCAAAATATTTCAAAGGGTTGTTGCTCATACCTTTTACAACTTCTCTGAAAAAGACAAACTAAAAAAACCAAGCTGTAAATCTATTGTTGGATATAAAGGAAAATGGAAAATAAGAAAGGGAGATAATTTCATTAGAGCATTTCATATAGATATGGCTAGAAAAATTAACGTTTCATAATTTTTCTCTCTTATTTCAACAGTAACCCCCTATTTTTATTTTCTATTTGTAAACATCTGAACCATTTCAAAAACCATATAAAGTACAAATGTATAAACAAAAATCTGTAATATATTTTTAAAGGTATCTCCTCAAATATTCATTTTTTCTTATCATATCTTCGTAAAATTCTTAAATTTTCAATATCATTTTTTTGCACTGAAATGAACAGTGACTCCCAAATTTTATTAAATATTTTGAAGCATAAAAAAATTAGGTTTCAACAAAGAAAATTTCACAAATTCTATAACAGAAAATTTATAACCTGCAGACAATTTAAGAGTTATGTTCTTTTACTTTAATAAGGAATCAATTGCAAAAAAAAAATTAAATAAAATAAAATTAAATAAAAAAAAATAAATAAAATTTTTGAGCTTCCCTGCTTTTGGACCCCATGGAAAAAGAAATCTGTTGGCAAACTCAAGATAGAAAATTAAAATACATGTATACTGTTTTCTGTTTTCTGAGGACACATAAAAACCTATTATTCTTATTATTTTTCAGAACCATCATAAAAAAACCTTCCAGGTGAATTTATTACTCTTGAAATACATAATAAGAGTTGATATTTAGTGATTTTCAAGAATATTTCTGTATTTTTTTCTGCACAGCACTGTAATTTTATGTAATTTTACTCATGTATTTGTTTGTTTGTGACACCATGGCCAATGTTCTGTTTGGATTAGTGACAAGGTTGATAGTCAATGTTGATATTATTGCAAACTAGAACTGATGATGAATCACTTAGCACAATTTCATTAGATAGCAAATTTTCCTTCAATGAGAAAGTAACCCATAATGTTTACAAGTTATACTAAGACAAAAGCAAAGAGAGCCTTTTGTGACATACAGTACGGTAGGAGACTTAAATAATTAGCGTAATAAATCAATGTGATAGACGTATCACTATGCTTAGCGAAATATCTATATCCTTCAGTTTCATCTATCAAGAAGATTCTTTTGAATTAAAAGTAATGCATTCTACTACTTGAAATGCAAAATAAAACATGTTGATAGATTTATGTATTGTATTGTGAAATTCATAACATATCAATCATGTCAATATTTCAGCTGAATTTATTGATCACTTACTAATGCCAAGTATAAATTTAAAATTGTAGATTTTCCCAATTTCACCTGACTACATCCTTAACTTGAAAGTTTGTTACCTGGGCCTGGAGCTTCCCATTTGTCTTGGTCATCAGAAGCTGGTCCTGCCCCAAAATCAGTATTCCTCACTTCCTGTTTTTTCCCTGGGTTCTGCATGGTTGTGACACCCTGATCACAACCCTCAGTATTCATATTTTTTCCAGGTTCAACTTGTTCATCAATGTGATCTTTACATGGCCCGAACTTTGATGGTGACAAGTCCTGACCTGTTACTTCGTTTCTGCCTGTCACAGGGGTTCCTGCCTGTCCCACTTGCCCACTTGTGTTGTTTGACCTACCATCCATTTCAGAAGAACCAGAGGCATCTTTTGAAGGCCTGTGAACTCCAGGTGTCTCATTTTTCAGTTCAGCCCTACATTCACTAGTATGTTGCCCACTTGAGTGAGCATTAGAAGAACTAGAATTATTTCCACCCTGGTTATTCATCACATAGTTTTAGCTTTACACCTGTAAAATAAAATCAGATGAAATGGGTTAATTAACAGATACAGAAACAAACAAAACACTAAAATGGGTCAAAATGTCAAGCATACACACATATCAAATCCCATGCTATTTCTGTCCTTCAATCAATTGATTTGTACACAACAGGTTTCAAGTGAAAAAGTTATTTGTATTTTGTATAAAACTTTAAAATAATTAGTTTGTTTTTTTATTTTTTACATTTTGTTCATTCATTTTTGTATTTGAAATTTTATGACTACTAATCTTTTTTTCTTAAGAATATAAATAATATAAACTGTATACTTAATCTTAAGAATTCTACTTAAATGTTACCATGATTATATCACTGAAAGGTTGAAACTGGTGGAGATTTAAGAGGAATATGAATGTGATGCCTATATATATTGTTATTTAAACAACACTAAAATGCTACATTTGCATGTATACACAGGTAACAATGATCTGCTACGCAAAGAGCAGCATGATTAAGACCGCAAAATATTGAACAGGGTTGTCGGAAATTATATGGGACAAGACGTCCCCTTTCTTTGTAAATTGTAACATCAACAGCAACGTTGCCATAGCCACTTCGATAGGATTTGAAGTAAACGTCTCATTAGAGCAGCTGTGTTTGTATTCTTTTCTGTCAAGGTCCTTACATTTTTGTGCCGTTTGACCAATGGATAGGTCAGCAAATGTTCGGCATTGCTACAGAATAATGCCGCAACTACATGTACAATGTTGGTTAAATTAGAAGACAACAGGAAGTTGACAAAAACAGAACAGAAGGACCTGCATGATCATCTTGCTGCAGTACGATGGCTTCATCACAGACTTGTAGATGTTGACAAGATTGTGTTGAGTTTGATATCAAAGAAATTGAAGAAGACATCATAAGAGCTGCAGACTTTACATTGGATGTAGGCATTTCTAGTATGAATCACTGCTAACCACAGATCAGCCTACAGATTTTCAAGCCATTGTGTCCCTTTACATTGTTGATCATAACTCCTCCTACACGGACTGTTCAGATCATGTATGCTCAGAAGATATTCATACAGAAGGAGCCACAGTAAGTGAAACAGTTTACTGTAACTGCTTTGAAGAGAATTTGTCCATGCAAAGTTGGAACAAGCACAACCTGGACAATGAATCGTAGAAAACATCGAAAGACTAAAATAAACAGAGAGGAACAGGAGTGAACAATGGTGAAAAGACAAAATAGACAGTTAGACATCTTGTGAATATTCTGGAATCATCAGTATTTCGAGTCAATAGAAAAAAGAAGGGAAACGGAAATGTATACTTCATTACGTTCAAAGTAGCTACATAAAGGACAAGGTGTGATAAGGGGTTGATTTAGCCCATGATTTCAGCGAATTTTTAAGCTGCACCACACGATTTTCTTCATTGTTCGTTTCAAAGCTTAGATCCCATTTATAGAAAAAATACAAAAGTTAGAATCAATGACGTCACAATATGTATAGTTCTGACGTCATGAAAAGGCTACTTTTGAGCATTTTCATAGAAATGTACCGAATTTGGCAGATTTCCGAACAGTTTTCCTAACCGGATATATCAAGCACATTCAAGAACCAATTAGATAATTTACCAACTTATTTGTACAAATGAATTGAACCTCTCATACAAATATTTTTGTGGTTCTTGCATGTGCTCAATATTTCCTACACAGAAAAAGTAGTCAAAATTGGTCAAGTTTGTCATTTTTCTACAAAATCTTCACTTTGTCCCTTCATCTACCCTCAAAAACTGAATTATCATGCATCAATATTTGAGAAATGTTACTGTTTACTGAAAAGCCATACCCATAGAACATTCCAATGAGAAAATTCAGTGAATTCAACCAAATTTTTTTTTCAGGCCAAATAAGGCCCTTACCACCCCTACTCCTTTCCTGTCAGTATCACAAGGATGATAGCTATTATGTGATTTTAAAGACATCTCCTTCCCCTGGGGAACTAAACATTAGTCTTTATGGATATTGATAAAGATATTGACTCTAACATATAGACATATACACAGCCAAACACTTTAGTGATGCTTTATTTGTGGATAGGAACATTTTTATCCCCCCCACTTAGCGAAAGCGGGGGGATTATGTAATGCAGTCCATCAATATGTACGTACATACGTGCGTTTGTTGTAATGCTCCCCGATAGCTCTGGAACTTTAAGGATACAAATTTGAAACTTGGCACCATACTAGAGTATGATCAGAAGTAGTGCACTGTGGATTCGAAATTTAGGTCAAACGCCCTAAGGGCAAATTATGGGCGAAAACAAATTTTCGTGATATCCAATAATTGAAGAAATTTCTAAGGTCATTTAGGCTAGAAAGTTGAAACTAAGGAATCAACTCACATATTATGTAGAAACTTCACAGAGGGTGTCAGAACTTTGGTATGACCGCTCAGGGCATGGCCTCTAGGTGGTCCAAAAAACAAAAAAAATTGATTCCGCTGGAACTCCTCTTTCACCTTCAACCGCAGAAACCTTGTAATAAGGGTATAAGTTAACCTATAAAAGTTGTCTGTGCCGAAGGTTTCGGAATTTTGAAATTTGCCCTCAGAGCAGAAAGATGAGCAAAAAATATTCAGTAATAAGTGAAATCTCTCAAAGACCCATTATTTTTTGGAACTCTACCTAGCAACCTGATGAATTTCAACTGTCAGGTTGCAAGAATCTTTTATTCTTATTTTGGTAAATTTCCCGAAACTCTCAAAGACCAATTACTTTTTGGAATTTTACCTAGCAACCATATCTTTTTGATGCCTTACAGTTTCAATGATCATTTTCAATGGGCAGATTGCAAAAATCTTTTATTCTAATTTTGGTAAATTTCCTGAAACTCTCAAAGACCTACTATTTTTTGGAATTCTACCTAGCAACCATATTTTTTTCAATTCCTTACAGTAGTGAAGATCATTTTCAATAAACAGCTGCGCCAAGAGCGCATGATACGCCCGTCCCCACTTTAAAGCAAACTGATTAAATGATTCTTGAAATTAAAAACTCCATATGAACAAACATGAAAAGGGACTTCCGATATATATCAATTATTTCATCTGATGTTAAACAGTCAAAAATGTACATTGTTTTAGGGGTAGTGATGTCTTAAAATAAAAGAATATTGATGTGTAGACAGAAATTGCAATTTCATACTTTTTTGAAATAATCAAAGTACTATAACTGTGGAACGAAAAATCCAACAACAAAATAAAACATTAGGGAGCTTCCTCTCGTCATACCCAACAATCCTGCAAAGTTTCAAGAAAAATGATCCCAGCATTCTCTAGTTAGAGTACGACATGTGGACGAAAATTGCAATTTCAAGCTTTTTTCAAATAATCAAAGTCCAATAACCCTGGAACGAAAAATCCGACCACAAAATAAAACGATAGGGAGCTTTCTCTCGTCATACCCAACAATCCTGCAAAGTTTCAAGAAAAATGCTCAAAGCATTCTCTAGTTAGAGTACGACATGTGGACGAAAATTGCAATTTCAAGCTTTTTTCAAATAATCAAAGTCCCATAACTCTGGAACGAAAAATCCAACGACAAAATAAAACGATACGGAGCTTTCTTCCATCATACCCAACAATCCTGCAAAGTTTCAAGAAAAATGTTCAGAGCGTTCTCTAGTTAGAGTACGACGTGTGGACGGACGGACGGACAGACAGACGGACGGACACCGGTATACCATAATACGTCCCGTCAAAGACTGGCGTATAATAATAATCAGAGTGCAAAAATCTTATTCTAATTTTGGTAAATTTTCTGAGACTCTCAAAGATCATTTTCTTTTTGGAATTTTACCTAGCAACCATATTTTTTTATGCCTTATAGTATCAGTGATCATTTTCCATAGTTAGATTGCAAAAATTTTGATTCAAAGTTTGGTAAATTTCCTGAAACTCTCAAAGACCCATTATTCTTTGGAATTCTACCTAGCAACCATATCTTTTTCACTTCCTTCAAGTAAAAATGATGATTTTCAACATTCAGGTTGCAAAAATCTTTGATTCTTACTTTGATAATTTCCTGAAATTCTCAGAAACCTGTACTTTTTGAAATTCTACCTAGCAACCATAATTTTTTGGTGTTTTACAGTTACAATGATTAATTTAGTTTCAAAAACACTTGTCTTTTTTTACAAGGGGAGGGGGTCCAAAAAGGGGGAGCAGGTTGATCGCAATCTTTGATTGGCTGTGTTTCACTTGTATTTGTTTATTTCTCTTACTTATAGGCCCCGAGTATGTCGGGAATTATGCAGGATGCATGATGTCCCCTTTCTTTGTAAATAAACGTCAACAGCAACATTGCTGTATCTACATCAGTAGCATTCAAAGTAAACGTCTCATTAGAGCAGCTGTGTTTGTATTCTTTCCTGTCAAGGTCCTTACAAGGGGTATAACTGGAGAAATACTGATGATACATTTGTAAGTCTTTCCATAGGGTTAAACTAAAGATGAAGCATGTCTTCCCTGGCAACCATGGTTTTCATGTGACCTCATTAAAATGAATAATTATTGGAACAAAGACCTTCCACACATTACTTCTATTAAGTTTGGTTGAATTTGCTTCAGTTGATAGCTTAGGATTTCCCAAAAGGTCCTCTCTCAAATTATGTCTACAAAGAAGGCCATGTTTTTCTTAGATCGGAATGAAATGAGCTATTTTTGCAAAAGACTTTCCATACAACATTCCTGTACAGTTTGGTTGAATTTGCATCAATAGTTTCTGACAACATGATCAAAATATGATTTTAACATAATTATTAGTCCAATGTTAAAATATGTTTTGCGCTGGCAGTTACGTTTTTCTTCAGATCCAACCAAAATGATAATCTTTGTAAAGGACCTTCCATACATCATTCCAATAGTTTACTTAAATTTGATTCTATAGTTTCTGAGCAAATTATGAAAATGATGATTTCCGCACAGGGTGGTCCACTGTTCAACTATATTCTGTGCTGGGAGCAATCTTTTTTTGTCAAGTCAAAGATGAAAATAACAAAATAATGAGATATATGAGCAAGTGAACTGTTAAAAGGGATGAATTTAAAATCTAAAATATGACATTAAATACAAATAAAGGGCTACGCCGAGCGCAGCATGATATGACCGCAGCATGTCGACCACTGAAATTTCAACAAAAGTAGTTCAAAGTGAATGTGGACACAGTAAAGAGCTTGACACAATAATTAGATGGACACAAAAAGAAGCTTGACACAGTTATTAGCTGGAAACAAACTATGGAAAAAATCAACCCTTTTGATCACTTACTGATAAAAAACCAGAGGCTCCCAGGAGCCTGTATCGCTCACCTGGCTTTCAGTTGCCTTAATCAAGGAAACATTGTAAGTTATACAGTTGATCTTAAGTTTCTCAAACTTTTGTAGCTCGAACACCTCCAATATCTTGAACTGTTTTTAAAGTCTAATCATGTTTTACTATATTTCTTTGTTGGGCTTTTTTTGACAAAAAACGTTCTTGCTAAGGACCACTTTCGACACCAGTTTTGAAGTCAAAACGTCATTTTGTAAATGGAAGTCAACAAACAATTTTCAACACCAGTTTTGAAGTCACAACATCAATAT